>NPFG01000144.1:0-85952 GCA_002288965.1 Xylaria sp. MSU_SB201401 | reverse complement strand
GTATTTTTAATAATAATTAAGATTTATTAAATAAATAAAGGCTAATTGCTATATATTTAAGCTGCTTTTATAAAGTCTTTATTTTTAAGTTATTAGATCTTCTTATTTTAAAAAGATTTATATTAGTTGTTTATTTTTAAAACTACAAAATTAATCTAATAATAGCTTTTATAATACTTTTTTAGGGCACTTTTAAAAGCTTTTTATAGATTAGATAGCTATTTATTTTGCTAGCAGAATATATATTAAAAACTAAAAGACTTAATAAATTACTCTAGGTTAACATTATAATCTAAGTCTAACTTGTCTTATCTTTGGCGCTGTTTTATAAGTATTTCAACTTCTTATATTTTAGCTAACTGTCTTTTTAACATTTTTACCTATTTTACAAGTTTAACCTATCTCTATAAAGACTAGATCTCTGCTTTTATAGTTAGATTTAGATCAGACAAAGTTATTATAAATATGTAGTAGGCAAGTGCAAATAGCCTAAAGTTAAAGTTATTAAAGTTATTATAAATAAAAACAAGATAGGCTAGGTGCACTAACGAAAAGGGGTCGGAATAAGCACAAAACAAAATAGAAAAGTTGATAACTAAAGAATAAGATAGACCCTAATAGCCTACGACAGCTAGACCTAGAAGTTTATATACAAATATAAATACGATATGACTAGCTAGTGTCCTTGTCAGAGGATCCTAGGCTGGGAACCTAGAAACGTGATATTACTACGAAATCGTATTTTTTTACTTTTTAAATAATATTTATTAAAAGTGTATTATCTCGGCGCGCAAAGGTTTGCTAAAGAATCTATATAAAAAGGTAGCTTTAAAAACGCTATACTTTTGCGCTGCTTTATTTAAAGATATACTATTATTAGTTATATTAAATATAGTATTAATTAACAATTTTTTAGTATAAAGCGGTATTGCGATAACTTTATTTTTAGTTAAAATAAGTAGTATTAAAGTTAGTATATTAAATAGAATAAAATATTAAGATTAAAGGGTTTTTAGTAGATTATTTAGTAGTATAAGCTTTAATTAAGCTGGGAATAACCTGATTAGCCACGTGTTATTTATATAGGCCTAACCGCTAAGAAAAGTGCTATTTAGCAGCGTTATCTATAAAAAAAAAGCTTTATTGATAATTATATTAGCTATAAGTAAAATGGGTGTATAATTAATAGTATTGCTAGGTTTGACGGTTGCGCTAAGGGGTTATAGATGGTAGTATCGTTATTACCTATATTTAGAGGCACGTGTAGGGGACGGATGCTCACGCCGGTTATACTAACTCTCGACCTTGTCAACTCCTTAGTGCCAACTGGGTTGGTTTGTGTGCACTAGGTACCGTAGCAGATGTACTAGCTAGACAAAGCGTAGATAAATAAGTGTCTCGAACTTCCTTGGCCCTTCTGGTGTCCCCCTAGGCATCAATGGCGCAAGGTCAGCAACCAGTCCCCTGTGTTGGGCTTCAACGTGAGATTGCTCATGCAAAACTTTTCTCTCCCTCATGCTCTGGTTGTCGCTCGCGTTACTCCATTTCTGAGCTGGCGATAATGGACCTATATGAATTACTTACTAAGAAGCAGATAGCCTCTCCCCACTGAGGCCATTGACCTATAAGCGTCTGGCCCTGATAACGTGAACCGAGTTGTCTTGCGAGGGGGTTCAACTAGTCTGAAAGAGGTATCCCGAGCAATTCATGCCCCTCCTATGGGAGAAGACGTCTATTTCTCAAATATGCCCTTTCGTAACCCTTGCCCAAGCTGGTGAATCCTCAAGGCGATAGTGACAGCTTGCCCGGTCTTTACCTACTGGCCTTATGGCGTAGACTCGATGATTGCGTCTCGGAGCGACCAAAATTTTCATCACCTTCGAAACAACCTCCCGTGGGACCGTCTGTTTCGTTGCCCTGGGAGCGTGGTGATAGGGGAAGCAGCCGAATGCGACTCTGTCGATCCGGAGCCCACACGACGAGCAGAACACGATACTGTGCGCTTTTGCTTGGTTTTTTGGGGTTTTTTTCTTGAAACGTCACCAAGTGGCAAATATATGGTTGTGGGACCTGACGCTATCTTGGAAATTCTTATCTTTTCCGTCTCTTGCAGCCCTCTAGCCCCGTCTATGCTGTGAGCTAGCTGAAATGACATAATATTGTATGCACACATAGACGTGTCCAAAAGGCTTGATCTCATTACCCTCGAGATTCGGTTCGGTGTGTCGTGCAGACAGATCCAGACATGAGGCTATTAGTCTTGGCTCATCTGCATCAGTCCTTTTTTCTTAAGACTTGATGCTCATCGCAATGCATTGTAAGGACACTCTGATATTGGAGGTCGCTAGGAGCAACGCGTACCCTGTAGCCAGAGTGGAGCTGCAATACGAGAAACCAACCCTTTGCTCCGGCAAATTGTTAAATTTCACGTTGGATTTGCACAATAGATAGCAGTCCTTTTTCCCGCCGTTTCCCTAGATATCCTCAGTATTCAAGGTCTCATTCCGTGAGGATTTTTTCCGTTGGACCGACAGCGGTGAATGTTCAAGCTCGATTTCTGGGGGTTTACGATGTCCTTGGAAGATATGGACCGGATAGCAATAACATATATGTGCGGCTGATTGAAGGCTCAAGTTGATACTCCAAAACTCTGCTCAAAGACATTGTATAAGAGAAGGTAATAGGCGTAGAGGCTATGTGATAACCCCGAGGGGGCCCGGGTTTAAATTGTGGAGTTAACACCTACCAAACTCAACGTTTTTAACACCGACTATATGAAGGCTTGAATACTCGCTTGGTAGCAAATGCAGGAGCTCTTATCGGTGCTGTTGAAGTTAGGTTTCTATGACTGATATCATACCAGATATAACATACAGTACCTAGTTTCCAATCCTACCTACAGTAGGTATTCACTGATCCTGGTCCTACGGGAACCGCGCATGTATGTCTCATACACCGCATCTTTGTGATTGTGCCAACACCGCTAACTCCGTATAGGTCCGTACGACTTAGAATTAGCCTCATCAGTGCCGGGCCCAGTCACTTTGTTGAACTGGTCCGTTTCAACCTCCTGCGTCATATGGTTCGTGCTGATCTCTGACCGCAAAGACCTACCTACGTGCTTGGACAAACAGTAAGCTACACCCAGTACGCAGTACGCAGAGTCAAGCGTTCATCTCAATCTCAATCTCACTAGGTACACTGGCGAGGCATTCTACGCTTAGAATACTTGACTTTCTCTGCATACTGTCACGCAGCTCACGTGAATGGCCAGAATCTCCTTGGTAATGAATGCGTTGAAGTCCATCGTCGAAAGGAACCCGGGCCGGTATAGGAGCGGTTGAGAAGTAAATACGTTCCGGAAGATTCAGACCCGTGAAGAATCCTCCCCGCATGCTACCTTCCCCTCTCGTACGGGGTAACGACATGGGGAGTGCAGATGGATGCGGAGATGGTGGAGTAGCTCGCCTGGTTTTGTCCGCGATGGCTATTAAAACGACCAGCTTCCCCTCTTCCATTCAGCTAGCTGTTTACAGAGCTCATGACTTGAGAGGGGAAGTAGGGCCGACTGTTATGGCCTAGGACCCTGTTAGTCTGACTGAAGTACTGGATGGATTGTATTGTAGTTGTAGATGAGATAGAGACCTAACGGTGTGACTACGGTGTACGGAGTAGCTACTTATCCCTTTAGCTTCCACGACGTCTCCGATACATTGGTGACCCCAGGTGCGTCCTAGGGGTTCAACTCCCCTTTCATCGACTTATGTGCGCTGGGCACCCCAACTCCAGGGAGGGCCACCTGCTAGCCTAACTACCGGTCATCGCTGCAAAGGAGGATTGGGAGCGAAAAGGGTCACGAACTGACACCGTTGTATAAAAGACTTTAAGCTCGATACATTGGTGACCCAGTTAAAGTCACGTGCCTTCGTTCTCTCTGATTCCTGCTGATAAATTGACGTAATCGATACAGGTTATCCCTTGATAGATCTACGGAAAATAATGTAACTTTTTGTACTTACAGGTATTAATTTGAGGGAATACAGACGCTTAATCTCTTATTGGACACTCCATTTCTTGGCAGTTCCCCGAGGTGTCGTGGAAGCTAAAGGGATAGTGGGGGTCAGGTGACACCGACGATCTGCGGCTTCGGTCTACGGTAACGCAACGGGCTGATATGTCAGCTTGGTGTCCCTCATTTTCCCGTCCACACACCGAAAACAATATAAATTTTCAATGGCTCGCCGGAATTATCAGTCAATGGAGGTTCCCCAAGTCTGTCACCAGCTTGAGAGAGGGTTTTGAGACCAACAGTGGAATACATCATGGTTGCGAGAACACTGGCACTGTGCCTGCTTCCGGCATGGGCGCTGGGTCAGAGCAATGTGAAATGTGAGTATTACATCGCGCATGCAATTGTTATCACATCGAACCCAATTAATGGCTGCATTCTTACCGGTTGACTGTAGGGATCACTGTGGAGGACGGCCCAGCGCCATCTTTCTCATTGGCTTCATCTGATATCTCGTATCAGTTTCACGTCGATCCTGACACGTTAGATTTGATCCATGACCACTGGGGTGGCTATGCAGAAGAGATCATCCATCAAGAAGCTGGCAATGTGAATGGATGGGGTAGCCAATATACCTACCGCCTTCGTGAATTTCCCGATTCCGGCCGAGGCGACTTTCGCACGCCGGCGATCCATATTCAACACGCAACCGGGGACACTGTTTCCGCCTTCTCATACACAGGCTATGAAGTAACGACCGGTAAACCTGGGCTTCCCGGGCTCCCGGCCACGTATGGAGAAGAGGAAGAAGTCTCTACGCTTATAGTCCATCTGTATGATGAATACTCGGCCATCTCAGCGGACCTATACTACTCAATCTTTCCCAACCACAATGCTATCACACGTAGCTTTCGTCTCACAAACAAGGGGAACACCACTGCGACTGTGCTAAGGGCTAGTAGCTGGAGTATTGACACGCCTAACGAAGAGCTTGATCTTATTAACCTTCGTGGAGACTGGGCTCACGAGGCTCAACTAAACAGACGCACAGTTGGATACGGGGAGCAAGGGTGCGTCAGACCTCGCATTACTATCGCTCGCACAGGTTAACTAATTCCTTGACCTCACAGGTTCCGGTCTACGGCTGGTTACTCGTCCGCTTTCCACAACCCCTTTCTTGCACTCGCTTCTCCTAGCACCACAGAGTCTCAGGGCTCCGCAACAGGCTACGTCCTTCTTTACACTGGCTCATTCGCCGCCAACGTCGAACGATGGTCGACGGGCTGGGTGCGAGTTTTACTCGGCCTCAACCCATTGCACTTGTCGTGGCCACTTAAGCCAGGCGATACTTTTACCTCACCGGAGGTCGCCTCTGCGTACTCTGAGAAGGGCTTTAGTGGGATGTCACAATCGTTGCATTCTTTGTTTAAAAACCAACTATCGCGCGCTAACCAGACGTTCGAAACTCGGCCAGCTCTCCTGAACTCATGGGAAGGTCTAGGCTTCGACTATAACAGTACTGCGATGGTTGAATTGGCTCAAGGAGCCGCAGATCTAGGCTGCACCCTGTTCGTGAATGATGATGGCTGGTTCGGTACGGACTTCCCACGTGATAACGATACACTTGGTCTGGGAGATTGGACTCCGCAGCCGAAGAAGTTCCCTGAAGGCCTTGGTTCATATGTCGATGATGTGAATGCGATTACTGTAGCCAATTCATCTACCAAGATGAGCTTCGGTTTGTGGTTCGAGCCAGAGATGGTCAACCCAGACTCAGACCTCTACGCCGAGCACCCGGATTGGGTTCTGCATGCAGGATCGCACAACCGCACCCTACAACGTACTCAACTTGTACTTAACCTCGGACTACCCGAAGTGCAGGAGTACATCATCAAGACAGTTGGAGGCATCCTCGACTCCGCTAATATCAGATATGTCAAGTGGGACAATAACCGCGGACAGCACGAGCTCCCCTCTCCTGCCGCTAACCACGCTTACATGCTCGGCTTGTACCGCGTAATCGACAACCTGACAACGACATACCCAGACGTCCTATGGGAAGGCTGCGCATCAGGCGGCGGTCGGTTCGACGCAGGACTCCTACACTACTGGCCGCAGAGCTGGACATCGGACAACACCGACGGCCTCAGCAGGTTACAGATCCAATTCGGGACGTCGTACGCCTACCCACCCTCGACAATGGGCTGTCACGTCAGCGCTGTTCCTAACGGCCAGGTCGGCCGCACAACGCCACTCCCTTTCCGCTCTGCCGTGGCGAGCATGTGCGGCTCCTACGGTCTCGAGCTCGACCCGAAAGATCTGACGCAGGAGGAACTCGACTTGATCCCGGGCATGATCTCGCTCCAGCAGGAGATCAACCCGCTCGTGATCAAGGGCGACTTCTACCGCCTGGCGCTGCCTGACCAATCGAACTGGCCGGCCGCCATGTTCGTGCTACCTGACGCGAGCGCGGGTGTGGTGTTCGTGTTCCAGATCCGGTCAGAGACGAAACCTTTACCGCCACCGCTGAAGCTGCGAGGCCTGGATGCGGATGCTAAGTATAAGCTCACGGGTGATTCGTTCAATGCTACGCTCTCTGGCTCTACGCTCATGAACACAGGGCTCAGCTTGACGTGGCCTAACGCAGATTACCAGAGCTACATAATCAAGCTGGAAAAGGTGTGATCGAGTTTGTGTGGATGATTGGAAGAATAGATGAAAAGGGGCCCATCGTGAAGAAATCTGGTAGACGACGTCGCCGGTAAAAGTAGTAATAATAATGCATTAATATCTTCACGTAATCTAAGATGCTTAGTTGCCAATGTTAGCTTTGCTAGTGCAATGTGACTATGACCTGCCATAATTCGTCGTGAGCAATGGTTCATGATTATACAATAGATTACTATTACTGTCATTGTACAGGTAATTTACATTAAGTACACGTATTCCAGAGATCTGTAACCGTGTTCCACCCGCCATGCTTAAGTTGTTACACAATATCGTGTGCCATCGTCCGTTTGATCAAGTCTCCAGGACAGATCCCAGCACGCTCCCGAGCACTCCCCGGACTCTGCTCCTGTTCTCCCGAACGCAGGTAAACACAACAGCCGTGCTGAACGCAAAGACAAAGGTCTCTCGCCACTGCTTGTCAAGCGAGTATCGACGAGGCAAGAGCGTAGCCAGCGCCCTCGGGGCCACGAACAGCGCCATGTCCTTCCTGCGCGAGGCGGCCTCGAAGAATATGCTCCATCCGCACATGAAGCAGCCACAGCCCACGCAGACGCCGCCGTCAATGGTCTGCCGGCTATCTCGTGCTTTACCGAGGAGATGGGGTCCGACCCGTGTCCGCGCGAGACAGACGCCGTAATAGAAGAGCGTGATAAAGGTTGCGAGGAATGAAGAGGAGCGCATGGCGGAGATGAGAGCACGCCGGAAGCCCGCGGGGTTCTTGCTTCGGGCTAGGATGTTTAGGGGGAGATATGTGGCCATGGACCACTTGAAGGAGCGCGCGAAGCGCGAGAAGGCGTGGTATTCACACGACGGACCGCACCCCGTGTGCACCATTTCACACGGGAACGGGACCGTAATGGCCGGGTCGCCCCATTCCAGCGGCCACTTGTAGTCTTCACACATGGACTGCAAGAGGGGCGCCTGGCCGGTTTCTTCACCGTAGCGCAGCTCGCCCTTGCGGCACCGCCGTAGGGCCTCGATGAGCCGAGGGTCAACGGCGGCGGCCGAGGATATCCATTTGTTGTAGGATTGAGGCAGTGCTGAGGGTGCGTAGAACCAGGCCCACATTATCAATGCGCAGGAGGCCGCGAATATGGATGGGTCGGCCATGTTTGATATGAACGAGTCCAGCTATGCGGGTTAGTGAGATGTTTGGGCCGTGAAGCAGGATAAGAGGCACTCACCCACGACCATCGACCAGCAGCAACGCGGCGCTGCCTTCTCTGAAACCATAATTCACCGACTACGACGTCGACGGCTCTGGTAGCGGCGAACAGAGTGAGATCGAGAGTTCGTCCGGCATAGCGGACAGTCTCTTTTCTGTCGCCTTCCGCGCTGCCGGTTTCGGCTGCATATGCTTTGGTTTTCTTGGATTGAAGTAGCCGCAGACTCAACCAGCCGGAAATGAATGATGATATCCATATTGAAAGTCTACAGTAGAGTTAGATGTACACGAGACTAAGCTGTGACGAACATTGTATCATGGTATAAGATACTTGAGATGTATATTGTGAGGTTATTGGGATATCATGGTCTTACCTCCGCCTAGCTACGGCCGATAGCTTGGTTTGCAAACGATTTATTAATCTTGTTACGAGCACCTATAGATATTCTGTGTGAGTTGATTGATTTATTTGGTAAGAGAAGAAGAAGGAAATATCTCACATGCAAGAGTGTAGTGCCGCCAACGAGGGCAGCACAAAAAGTCGGAAACCGTTGGGGGTCCAGTCCGCTACAGAGAACATGTCTTAAAGATGCAGCAAACGAGTCCTGGTGTGGCTGGACCTCTTTCCTCCGACCCCTGCCTTTCCTCCACCGCACCCCATATTGTAGAATCAACGTCAGGACCCGCGGTGCGACAGCAGACGCATAACCCAGAGCATAGGCCCTAAACACAGGCCGTAAAATCGGCGGGATGGCCCTGTCCAGCTTCTCTTGTGCTTGACGCCGCCTGTGGAGGAGGGGAGTAGACAATGTCATTACTAAGAGAGACGATGATGGTGATGATGATGATGACGACGACGATAGCACGTGCCGCGCGCAGTCGTCTCGACGCGTGCTTTTTTGGGTCCAACAGCCGGGGAGATTGAAGGGATAACCACGATCGATGCAGGTACCGAATCTAGCTAGCCCATGCAAGGGGGTTTAGTAGTAGCTGAAGTGCGCAGTCTTCAACTTAAGATCGTCGACAGCTGCACCCTATCAATTACAACCTCGGCTTCTCAAGTAACTACTTAAATTGTTTGGTAGTTTATTCAGGTATACTCGTAAAAAGTAGACATTCGAGTAGGTACTTAACTTAGGTAGCCTACAATTGGGTTAATGCACTGCAGCTCTCTAGTACTAGCGGCCGTTTTATTTTTATTAGGAGCTGAGACGGGTATTAAGGGGGTGGGTCTCTACGCATGGGGAGGAAAGATGGTTGACTTGTATAGTAGGTAAGGTATTATTCTTCGTCACCTGCAGACATGCCTTTTATCTTGAGCACTGCTGTGTCACGTTGATATAATCATGGATAACTGTCAGAAAGACTAACCCATCTGCTAGGTAGACAGCTGAGCTTGATGATTTGGTTTGTATCTGTCGGGTTGGATTAACCACTTACCTAAGCCGAGGTACCCCATTAGCTTCAATGCCAGCTTATTGCTCGGTATCCCTTTAACTGCCACGAAAACTCCAGTATTGCCGACTCAATAATAGCCACGTGCCACGTTCACTCTACCCTTGTCAAAAGATTAACACTTGAGTACCTGGAAATGTCTGCTTTCCCCTTAGTATCAAGCTGAATCTGATGTAGTAATCTGTATTTGCAGATCGGTTTAGCTAGAATACAAGGGCAGACGACTTTGATTGGATACCTAAATTCTTGGCAAGTACTAGAGTTTCCGTAGTAGTTAAAGGGATAAAACACTGCTAACTGTAAGCTATAGTACAGAGTATATCCAACAGGATCAGGGTGCATGTCAACGTTAAAAGGTTGTTATTACCCCGCATTCAGTGACAGCTGGACGAACAGACAAGAGAGGCAGCCCGGCGATTGCCGGAGGCTAGCGGAACCCCACAACCATCAGAATGAACGCCTTGATGCTTAACGGGGCCCTGCCATGTTGCAGTCGGGATCATTACTCTTTGTGTGTGTTGTGCCTGGCAGCGAGAGATCCTTGCTTGCACCACAACCACCGTGACGTTACATACATCTACGTACCCACACGCTATCTCGTGAATATCCTTTCGCATAAGGCAAGTAGTAAGTAGTATTTGGACGCAGTGAGGCGCACTGCATATCTACGAGTACTAATAAACTGTTCCCACCACCAATGCAAGACAGTTTGGATACCTGCCAAGCTGACCGGGCATCATCTATCTAACTCGCGTTGAAGGTGGGATATTGTATTGGATAACGTGCGGGTCTCCCTCACCCACACTTGACTGAAAAGAAGTTATTGAAAAACATGGATCGATGCTAGGTACCCTAGGTAGCTTTGGACCAAAGAGTTCTGACATGTGATCGCGCCCAGATAGGTGTACATAGTATAGTGCTCTACTTATTACCTACCTTAGGTACCTACTTCTCATCACTCGGCTGAGAATAGCATTTACAATGTGCAGGTTTATATCCGCTTCAACAATTTTAGTATTAGATATAAGCTATCCCCGTTTCGCTGGTTTATGGTTTTTGTCGCGATTGACTTCTCTAGCAACAGAGGAGCACGCGAGACGAAACAGACCTGGCAAGACCAATATCCCTATCTAACGTACCCGCATCCTGCGGTATGCGTTGGCGACTCTTGGGTACACGGAGCCCTACGCCAGATTCCCTGTTTCGTGCCTTTCAATTAATCCTCAATGCCGTCATAGGGTAACCATGATAGTCTTTGCTTGTTATACCGGTGTTCTGAACTGCAATGCACACAAAAGACGTGGCTAATAAGAGAGCGAAGGGACAGGTGTCAAGTGACCAGCATTGTAACCCGACTCTGCCCGGCAATTGAAACGGATAGCCCGTATCCGAACCAGTTCAACCAACAATGTAAGAGTAAAGACAAGTAGAGATGCCTATACCAAGCCGTTCTCTCTGACCTAGGGGTCCAGCAAAACTGGTGCGTCAAGACTCCTCGAGGACCTCGGCAAAGTTAGTTAAGTACTTAAGTAGTAGTATCTTAGGTACAGGTAATAGCCAGGGACGCCATCGCCTCTTGCCAAGGGATTCTGCAGATGGGTACCAAATGAAGATATGGGTTGAATCTGATTCGTTATTCAACGCCGCCGTGGAACGTGCTTTTTGACGGATTGGGTCAGGTCGAACCGCTCAAGTGCGGGTATTCTCGAATCTGCAAAGCATTCAGACAGGAGTTACCTGGTAAACCACTAACAGCAGTCTGCATCTATTGCGGAGTGCATGATTAAGTAAGTACTTTCCACCTACCAGTACAGTGTACCCCATGCCACCATCTTCATGTATACCTATCTATACAACGAGTCTTCTTTCGTTGATAGTATTAGGTAGCTAGTAACGTTGAATGGCCGGGCTGAGATAGAGGAGGTGGTATGTACATAGGTACTGAGTACCAGCGAATCTAAATGCTGCCTATCAAGGTAGCGGAAGAGAGAGCTCTCTCTTCTTTAATATTTTGACTTGGGGTATTTAGTATAACCTCAGCTGTCACACTTGCAACTAACTCATCTGTCCACAACGCCCTGTTTTAATTTCTATTCGTGAGAACCATCCTTGGCTATGCGCGGGATCGCAATGTTCAAAGCCAAGTGTGTTTCCTGAGGTCCCTACCTAGGTAATGCTCAGATACATGCATGTAGGTAGTTCGAGGTGACACCTAGCAGGCTCTCCTACCATTATTGTACCGACTCAAGGCCGGAGCCCTTGCAAGGTTGCAAATTAAATTCGTCCGTAGGCTGCAGGTGCCGCAGACAGCTGCTTACCCAGAGTTAGCTGGCTGGGGCTTGCTTGGTATCACTGGATTTATCACTGGGTATCGCTGGGGGGGAGGGGATTCACTGGAGCACCGGACCTTACCTAGGTACCTCGGTAGGTACCTCCCTAGGTAGGTAGGTAGGTAGGTAGGTAGGTGGTAGGTACTTAGTCGGGTTCACAACTTTGCCCAGGTGTTCGGCCATAGACTACCTAACTCCCGCACCCCACACATACCCGGGGTTGACTGCCACGAGAATCTATCTGCTGGTCGACGATCCTTCGTCCCAATCCAAACCCTCTCAACTTGCGCACCTTCGCACTTCCGCAGCCTCTGCAACACACGGCCTCGCTTTTGATTTTATACGGCCGTCAAGATAGCACACGGCTGTCCATGACCACCTCCAGCTTCCACGACCACTTTCTTCGACCTCGGCATTCGCCTCAGATCGTTCATGACCGTGAGAAATCGGTCCCAACAATGCGCTTTTTCGAGAAAACAATAGCCTGCTCACTCGCTTTCTAACAAGCTTGTTGCGTTGGCTGTCGTCGAATTACTATCTACTATTTGCGTGTCTATTTACACACTTTTTCTAGTAACAAGGCTCCCTTATTGTCCGATTACGAGCACGCTCTGAGCTACGTCGATATTCGCACCATCTGCTACTTACTCGCCCATCTATCCCGCATTTTGCGATTATGCTCGCATCTTGATGTTGTACCACGGCAAATCAACGACCTCCAATATTGTACCATAGCTGATCCTCCTCTTTCGTGTGCCCGTGCCTGTGTGCGTCATTGGTTGAACCGCCATACTCCCCGAATAAGCGTATAATCTCTCCGGAGCTCGCATTGTCCCGGCTTAAACAAGATCAGACGACCCTGCGACCGAGCCGGCTGCGCCGATTCTTTGGACATCTATCCCGTATTTCTCGTCTAGCTTCGACCGCAATAATACTGCTTAGAACGGCGCAGGTCCGCGTTCCATATGCCTTGTGGACAGTGTGGTTCTGCGTTCTCTACGCCAAGGGCTCGCTAGAACCTCTGCGGCTGAGGCTCGTCCATGTTGCGCAGCGAGCACCAGCACATGAAGCACTCATGACCGCTGCCGCGTGTGTATACCGTCCCAAGATGGGTTCGCCAGAGTTCAAGGGCGACGGGCCGCTCGGGCCATTCGGCTGTAAGTGACTCGACGCCGCTAATAGCTCCTCACAAGCTTCTATTTCGCCTTTTCCGCGTTCATTATTCTCTAACCGCGATTGCGCAGACCAGGTTCATCTAGATGATGCTGTTCAGCGTCCTCCGTCACCCCAAGGTATGCCAATATTAGATCCAAGCGATAGTAATGCATTGGGAAGTTTCTTCAACCACCTGAGCAACTGGCAGCCCAATGACTGGACTATGCCATTATATGGTAATAGCCTTGCCATCAATGAGAATTTGTTCAACTCTGTTGCGCCTGATTTACTCGGGCATTCGACGTCTTTCGGACCGCACCCTCCACTTGACCTGGCCTCTGCAGCCATGCCGGGGCAGTCTCCGGTGAATTACCAAGATGGCTTCCCATTCATACCAAATATGCCAAACACGATACCACAACCTCAACCCCTACCGGAACTTCATCTACAGCCACAGCTGCAGCCAACACCAACTCGCAGTCACCAACATCGTCAATCTTTCCAGGATGGAAGAAACTTGCAAAGAATGGCCGAACAAAATGCCCACACGGATGCAGCCGCCTCTTTAACAACGCTGCAATCCGGTCATGCATATGCCTACTCGCCTGCTATGAGCAGTATAAATAACGTACAGCATTCACCCGTCTCGCAGCCCCCGAGAAGCTATAGAAATTCTCTGTCCCAATCCCATACTCTGCAAGGCCATGATCCCTTTATACGACCAGCAAGGACAAACGAGCCCGATACATTATTTCGAGACATGATGTTCGGAACTGAAAGTCCGACGACTCAGCGTACAGCGGAACGTCTAGAGTTACAATGGGGTTCCGACTCCCTTTTTGCTAGGTCCCAGAGATTTGTACCGCCGCAGCATGAATCAAGTGAAGCTCTCGAGAAAAAGCGAATGGTTGCCATGAGTGGAGCGTTGACTGTAGCTAGTAGTAATCCAAATACTCGAGCTTCAAGTCCATTCATACACGACGAAATGGCTATACCATCGATCCCTGAAGGCGCAAATAGGAATACTAAAGTGCAAGGGAATCCAGCAACATCCCACAAAAAGCGCAAGAGTAAGCTTAAGCTGGAGGAAGAAGAGGAGAAGGAGGAGGAGGAGAACAAAGTGCCCCTTCCTCCAAAGCCTACAACAAAAAAGCGCAAATCCGGCGTCGAATTAAAGGATCTGCCGGGCTCCTCGTTGACACAGGAAGCCGCCGGAAAACGACGGAAGTCTGGTCCAAGCCAGTCCAAGCCACCGCGCGAGAATTTGACCGAGGCACAGAAGAGAGAAAACCATATTAAAAGCGAACAAAAAAGACGGCTTGCCATTAAGGAGGGGTTTGAAGATCTTGCCTTCATTATTCCGAATTTACAAAATGGTGGGTATAGCAAAAGCAATACGCTCAGCATAGCAGGAGAATGGATCCAGTCTCTCGTGGATGGTAATCGAAAGCTAGAGCAACTGCTGTCAAAATCAAACGTCCAGGAGGCGGAAGATGAAGCAAATGAGGTAAATGCGCCTTAAGGTGCACCAAATTGGACCTTTTGCAAAGTCTGCTTCTATTTGCGATTATCTGGTAGTGCAAGATGTCGACGTTTGGGTGGTATTTTCGAGGCCGGTCGTGCAGACGATCATAAATGAGATGCGGTGGTCTAGAACCGGTTGATTGGGTGGCTTTTTGATTAATGATACCCGTGATTTTTCTACAGGGGAAGGCATCGGCGTAAGATTTGGCGGGGAAATTAATACAGATAGCAAAGACTTAACGTACAATTTTGACGTGAGCACGTTGATGATACAGATGAGAGAGATGACTGGGCCTTGTAGAGTAGGTTCGAACCCTTTTCTTCTCGACCGCAAGTGGTGCGGCTACAGCCAGGCACACATTGCTCGGCCCATGAAGCATAGTCCATAATAATAAGACTAAAGTACTCGAGATAATAAAGATGAGCTGGTCATTCGTTACCTCAAGACAGGTTTTCACTGCTTGCCGCGTGTAATGGTGGTTTCAATTTTATATGCTGTGATTACTCCAATACCTAGAACGTAAGAGGGGAATGTGGAATGGGGGTTATCTATGAATCTATCTATCAGGACACGAAGAGGAACACGGGTTTAAAACAGCCACGATGGCTTTATGGTCGGCCATTTCTGTTCATTCTTCTTCCTTTTCCCCCCTCTTCATTCACCCATTGTGTGGAAGCGCTCGTGCGCTGGCATTGCAAACGCAGGAACCGCGTGTCCGCAGACCTGGCATCTATGCGAGTCCGATACTGCTTGTTCCTCCTCTTCCCAGGTTTCATCATCGCCATCACCATCCTCACCTTCATCCCAGTTGTTGGCGTCGCCATCATGTCTGTTCATGTCAAAGAATGGAGTGTTACTACAACTTTTGTTCTTGGTATTTTGCCCCCGAAATTGCCCCTCGTCTTCCTCGTCTTCCTCCTCCATTTCTGTCCCCTCGAAGTCTTCTGCTACTGTTACGTCCGCTCTCGAGGATCCGTCAATGCCTTCTCTTATCGTTTTGGAGCCCCTAGTTAGATCATCTATATCATTATCATTAAGATTATATAGAGGTGGGCTAGCACTAGTAGGAGCAGCGGTGGTCGTAGTACCACCTACGGGAATAGGGGAAGTATCGTAGACCGTCCACTCGCGCAGCTTGTCTTCCTGTGTCCGGAACATCCGCCCAATGTCCCGGCCCGGCGCCAGGCTAGAACCGGAACCAGAGCCCAACCCAGAGCCGGAGTCGTCCCTGGCCACGAGCACCATGTTCGTTACGCAGATGTTTAGGAGCGCGAGGTTCCAACCGCCGTTTCGCGAGGGATGCAGACGCCGGAAGAGCGGGAGGAGGGACTCTGTCACGAGACGGGAGGCGATGTCCCCGCAGGACAGTGTCGCGGCGGAGAGAGATGTGGATGTGGCTGGGAGTGAAGATGCAGTTGTAGACGGGGATGGCGGGGAGAATTGGAATACGAAATTCGGGAGTGGCGCGCTGCGGGACGAACGGCTGAAACTGGGGGCTTCTGTCCCGTTGGGGGCCGTGCTGCCTGGTAGCACACTCTGCTTGGGCTTTGTCCGCGTGGAGAGGCGCAGGGTCTTTGGGTACGCCAGCCAGCGGGGTGTATTAGGTGGGCTCGCCGTGACATTTTTGGTGGTTGGTTGGATGTCCGCCTCCGTGAGATCGACGCGCATGCGCCGGATTAGCGAGGTCGCGAGGGCGTGCAGCTCGCGGTTCACCTCGGCGGGCGTCTGCAGCGGGCGGGACATGTAGGTGTCTTCGATGGAGATCTGCGTCGGCACGTCGCTGGCCTCTTTCACCTCGGATGGGTCGACGCCGTGCAGCAGGTTCCAGACTTTCTCGCCGCTGCCGCGTTCGGCGCCGGGGCGGTCGAGTATCTGCTCCAGGAGCTCGGCAGACATGCCGGGATGCCGCCGAACTGCCCCTACTGTTAGGTTGTTTCCTTCGCGATCGCGCAGCTCGGCGGGTCTGGAGAGGAGGTGTTCCTCTATTAGCTGTGCGATGCGCGACCCGATGCCTGGGACCTTGCGGATGCTGTGGGGATCCATAAATGCCGCGACGGCGTCAGTGCCATCGCAACCCGTCGCGAGGAGCGTCGTTTGGTTGTTCGGCTTGTTGACGCTGCCGGCGAGCTTCGCGAGGAGCTTGTTGGTGGATACTCCGCCGCTCGAGGTATACCCGAAGTCTTCATCGATTTTATGCCGGAGATACCCGGCGAGGTGAGAAGCAAGCATCAAGCGGACGCAAAGAGGGTCTTTGACGTCCACTAGGCCGATCCCATCGGAACCCGTTTTGTCATCAGGCTGCACGCAGCCGTAGAACCTCGAGCCATCGAACGCGAACCCTTTTACCGGGTCGTTGCGGTCGAGCTGGAAGAAAGAGGCCCCGAGCGCGTGCACATTTAGGAGGTTTCGGTTATACGCCACGATATCCGTGACATCAAGGAACACCTCGTCGAGACCCAGACGCTCGACGCGGCGGTTCCAGGAGTGTGCGCGGAGGAAGGCCCAGAGCTTCTTTGAGACGTCACGGAAGCGTGTTAGATCTTCGCCGTTCATGAGGATCAAGTCCGGGCAGATCTTCTGCGCTTCCGAGATGAGCATCAATTTCTTGACACCGCGCGCCCGCGCCACGTAGTTGCATGTTGCGAGAATGCTCTTCTGCTTTATGCCAAGGGGTTGTGACTTTAGAGACGGATTCTCGTTCTCGAAGACGCTTGCGTAGAAGCAGTCGTAGTCCTGTAGTCATTCATCAGAAGTGAGGTATTATTATCATTAGGTTGTTGTTAGTCTTATTATCACGGTTTTCCTGTGGAAATAAATAAGATGGAAATGGTGGTAGGTAGTAGGCGCAGTGCTGTCTGTTTAGGTATCTGTGCCACATCCTCCACAAAGCTTGATATTGGAGGATTATCGATGCAAGGCAGGGGCGCGGCGATGTGAACAGACGGTGTAGGAGACCAAAAGGACGACACGTACAAAGTGCAAGATGATACGTTCATCGTTTCTCCTCGGTACCTTGATTGGCTTTACAGTGTTGGGCGCCAGACTTGTCGTCCTCATCTTGTTCCATGGTCAGATATGTCGACAGAGATGTTGGTGCTGAACGGGGCTGTGAATCAGCTTCGACCATGCTTGTTCGGGCAGCTCGGCCATCTCACCATCTAGTAGCCTAGCTCTACTGTGTATTCTGCAACTGTGAATTGTGCCGACCTTTGCTAGAACAGGGCACGTCGTGAGAATCTCTCAATCGTCTCGTCACCGTCCGATGTCTAAGGGACACTTCATTCCTCCTGCTTGGCCCGCGCGATGATCTCGGGAGTTCCGACGACACGACAGTGTTCCTTTGGGTCTACACTGTGATGATTTAGACTGTGCTAAGTTTATTTTTGAGCGTAATTACTCAGTGGCGAATCCTGGCCCATGCCATAAACTCCTTCAAGCTATTTTATTTTTCTTCTTTAGCTCCACTATTTCTGTCATGTTAGTCAGGCAATAATAGCCTGAGGCGGAAGCAAAATGTAGTCAATCTAGGACAGCCAACTTTCACGACGACTAACAGTCACTACCTGCGATCCTGGGGTTGAATGCCTGCTTGCTTACTCACTTACCTACTTACTTAAACTACTTGTCTAGACTATTGTTAGTGTAGGAGCGCGGGTCCACCTCAGCCCCCCACCGTTGACCCAACAATAATAATGATATTCTCTCAGCCCGACGTATTTTGCTTCGCCGGTACCGACACGGAAAGTAAGCCGGCAGGCAAGGGAGCTGACGAGACTAGCTGCCAAGCCTGGCTTACCAACAGCTCAAGACTAGTTGTAGGTAGTTCAGATTAGAATGCAAAGAGTTGAGTACGAGACCTATCCCTGCAGAGTAAATATTGATCATCTAACTCTCATTGCCAGAGTGTCGATTCAGCTGGCACGTGTACCCCTTCTCATCCAGGCGAGCCAGGCTCTGAGCTGAAAGGAAGCTTCCTTCACACTAGATATCTAGCTATGCCCTAGTGCTGTAAAAAAAAAAAAAAGAATAAATAAAAAAAAGAATCATTCAATCCCCGGACTGTCCGGCTTGTCAGGCTTGTTAGTTTACTAGCATTCCATCGCCTGCTTTCGTCCAGCCTATGGGGACACAACCCGGACCCGAGTCGGCTTAGTCTCGGGAGGGTGGGTCGCAGCAAAACGTGTAGATGGAGAAAAGACTACTCAGTAAGCATACTACTCGGTAGTCTAGCTGTGATGTGGCTGTCACTAGTGTGGTCAAGGTAGACAATCTAAGGTATCTACAGTCTGTTCTTCTGGCTATGGCTAGAGATAAGATGTCTAAGACATGCCGAGTTATTGATGTGACCGGAAAGTGAGGTTCGGCCCATCACGATTCATAACTCGAATCAACCATCGTCATCTAGATCTGCACCGGGTCATTTCGTTACACTGAGCGCGGGGGATGCAGGGTAGGCCGCTGGTCGAGTTGAGGGAATAGGCGCCGTAAGGGCCAAATCCTACGACCATACACGCGGTGAGGCACTGATAGCCGACGTCGCCTTGGCCACCATTGGCCATGGCTGACTGGGATTGCACATCGCGGCCAGGATTAGTCGGCGCTTGCACCCTTTCAACATCCCTTCCCTTGCTCCCGTCACCTTTTTATAGCCAACCAACACTTGGCCCACTCCCTCTGCTCCGGACTCGACGTTCATCAAGTCCTTGGGATCCTCATAACTCTTAGTTCATCATACTGTTAGCAACCTACTGATCCCCCCGGTTTCCCGGCCTCTTCTTCGCATTAGCGTCATCCTTCTAACCGCTATCCTCACCTGACTGTTCACCATATGACTTGCATCTTCCACTCTCCGAGCTCTTATATGTTGCCGTTTCTTCCCATCGTGTCGCCAAATTTCTATTTCACCAAGTTTTGTTCATTATACGGAATTTGCTGGTTGGCTGGTAGACCGTTGGGGGTCCTTGTCTATGAACGACACAAGCTAGGTACCCAGGTGTCTCTACCATAGCACCAGTTCCTCATCTAAGATCGCTGGATAGGGAAAGACGAGAACAACCTCAGCGAGCATCATGTCTCAACCAATACAATCAAGGAGACCAAGGCTGACGCTTCAGACCAAGCCTATACATGCGTCAGGCGTTACTAAATCTAGGCACACATATGCCAACGTCGATATCAAGTCTCCGACAGCACTCAACACACTCTCGAATATATACACGACTGCTATCGAAAGGTCGACTCCTACTCAGGCCACTCCTTTGACGGCAGTCAAACTTCACCAACCACTCAAACTGATAACTGATCCGGACACACCCCGGAGTCATCAGCAAAGAGTGCACATATCATCCACATCTCGGCCAGATACCCCGTCGTCCGACAATGCCGTTTCTCCCGCGCATAAGATGGAGGAGGTTGTGTGTCCAAATACTATGACACCAACCCCGCCATTGTCGGCCGAGGTAGTTGACCCGGCACGCAAGATATTTACTTTTCCTTCCATGGAGATAACTCGACATATCGTGCCACCATCGCCAAGCTTGCCCCGGCGTTCTAGCACTAGCCTTGGATTTGGTCATATTGCGGCAGCACCATACAGCCATAACAGGTCACTCCATAGTATACTGCGAAATTCTCCTTTACAGCCATTCACCGCGAAGTCTCCTAGTTCGACAAGGAGAAAGTCAGTCCGGTTACAAGAGAGGGCCTCAAGACGAGTAGGGTACGAGTCACCGTTGACCAAGATTATAACTACCAAGAAGTATACCAAGTCACACATCGACTTGTTGGTTGAAGAGGCTTCCCCCTACACGCCGTCTCCGATGCCAGAAGATTCTGATAGGGTAATTGATCTCGCTATGGCTTACTCCGGGGAGGAAACAAAGGATGGCGGCCAAACCCCCGGGCCATTCGAGGAGATGAGAAGGAGAATGACAAGTCTTGCTACGGAGACACCTGTCCGTTCCCCAAGGTCGGGGAAAGACGGGATCCACAAGCGGAAACGAAAGCAGAAGCAGCGAAAGTGGGTATGGACAATCGGCAAAGAGGAAGAAGAAAGCGGAAGTGGAGCGATAACGGCCCTCTGTGGAACGAGAGAGACTTCGACATCCGGAACCAGTGGTGTGACGCTCTCCGTGCCCGTCCGGATCGATAGATCCGAGACACCGGAGCCGGTGACGGCTATTAAAACCAGCGGCGGATGGGCTGAGCCAACATCAGACATGATGACCGAAGCGGTAGTGGACTCTATGGATGTCGACGCATTAGAAACGAGTAGTTTGCACCCTAGTGAGATAACGCCTGACGGTGCAGATCTCGACTTGAAAACACTGGTGACATCCTATGACCTAGTGTCGCCGGAGCTAGCTCCAGCGAAAAGGCAGCGTGTAGACTTTGCGCAGCCGACAGATTCTGGTTTTACTGGCTAGCAGGAAACCCCTGGTTCTGCGGTTTCAATAGATAATTCAGGGGAGAGCCACTAGGTTCAGTGTTGCGAACAAGCTTATGGCCAACCACAAGCTTATAAAGAGACTTGCTCCATATCGAATCCGGTTTATGGATACCAGAATAGGGAAGGGGATATGATTCAACAAAGGGTTTCAAGCATAGGGTGAGGGTTTACACGCATATGGACCACACGGCAAAAAAAAGGAATTAAATGCATCGGGGATCGGTTACTTTAGTGGCGGGTTTTGTTTTGAGCATTTGGCGCTGGCTGGCATCAGTTCGACCCTTATTGATTTCGACATGTATTATTAGTTTAAGTGTCATTGCGGCTTGATTACCCAGCTGCAAGAACTTGAATGAGAGCACGACAGTCATGACCGCAATTATATTGCGCCCGTATTTTGCGAGATTTATGTAGGTACATGAATGCTATGCTCAAAGAGCGGAATTGTTACCTAGTTATTGAATTTACCTGCGTAGTGAAATGTGATGTTTCTTCCCGGGCAAACTACTCATATATTTCTCAATCGTTCATCATTCTAGACATGTTGCTCGTACATCGAGCATGGGCGCACCACTAAAATCACTTTTATATGTATATCATCGGTAACACCAGCCCAAGCTAAGTGCTTAAGAGAAGGAGAGTATAAAAAGCACAACAATCGATGCGACATCCATGGGCTATTTTAAACATGGAGGATTTTTCTTTTTTAGAAATAACTTAGCAGTTGCTCGCTAGCTCCCGTCCACGGCGGATCTCCGAACTGAGAAGAGAAACCGTACACAGGTACTATATTTATAGATCTGCAATAACATAGGATGCTGTATTATACCAGTATAACAGGCAATAATAAGTATGGTAAATGAGATTCAGTCTTGTCAATCCCCGAGCTGATCTGACGATCCTCTGGTATTACATAGCTTGGAAGCCTACTAGATCTTAACTATTACACTATTGCTACATACTGTAGTAGGCATGGATGGGGGGGTTCTGGATGCGACCGTGGTGCATTGAATCGGAAAATCAGAGGGAAATCCGATAAGCGAACGATGCCAAGGGGGTGCTATGACATCGGGCCACAGGGGTTACGTTGTGCGAGTCTTGCGGGAGAACAGATGCTTAATATCGGTTAGTACTACTGTAGGACTGTAAATCAAAGCAAACGGCACAGGGAAAGAAGACAAACCGCACGGCTGGATGATCTGTAGCATGTTACGATAATAATGCCTTGCAGAAAATATCGTGTGAGAGGATACCTACTTAGGTACCTACAAAAGGTTACTTTTAGGCGCTCTCCAGGCAGGTTCCACTCCAGCCCAGACTAGCCCCCTTTCAGAAACCGGCTGCCCCACTGACGTCATCGACACCGAGAGCAACACCCTCGCTTGCTCGCGTCCTTTCAACTACTAACTTTTTCCATGGCACGTCCTCCTAGTTCCTGCCTTAGGTACTCTTACACAAAGACGGAACGCATCCGCATACTTAGTAGGTAGGTGCCTAGGTAGGTATCTAGGTAGGCACCTACCTATGATGCAAGGCTGTCCTACCATGATCAAGCAATCCCAGGTCTAGCTTGATTCACTAGTAGGCGTTTGTCTTGCTCTTCGATCCTACGACTAATAAGCTAAGGTAGGACTGCATCATAACCAGGCCACCAAGTGTCTGTCTAGCTAGAGCCGAACGCTGTCTGTATCTAGATAGAAGCCCAATAAACCTGATATCTTGTCCCCTTTCTTCCCCCTTTCTTCTTATAATTTATTCATTTTTTTATGCCGGCATCGCCCAACTTCGGCGTTTATTCTTACCACTATCCACCTCTGCGTGACGACCGAGGTGCTACAGGGCTTACAAACATTGCTGTTCATTCCTCGTAGTGCTCCGTCGTATCGCCTCAATTATCTGATTCGTCCCATAGGCTGTGTGCAGAGGCGCTTGCGCTTCGAATCATGTCTGCTGAAAAAGAACACCACCATCCCGGTGGCCATTACTCCGGGCTCAACCGAATTCCCAACATCAAAGAATTCGCTGCCTCTCTCGATAGGGACAAGAAAGAACGCGATGCCAAAATTGACGCTGATCTCAGGGCAAACAAGAATAATAAGGAAATCACACAGCACCAAGGCGAAAGCACCCATCTTGCCGGATACGGGAGGGTCGTCACAGATCCCGTCACAGGGAAAGAAGTGCAGATAGATGATGTGAATACCGACTTCGCCAAGGCTGTCGAAAATCCAACGGTATGTTCTCTGGTCAGCCCCGAATTCCAGATCGTGTCTATTGACTGTGGGCTTCTTATAGTTGTCTATACCTAATGCGAATTTAGGCAAGGAAACGACCGTAAAGACCGAGGCGACGCAGTCCGGGGAGGAGTATCGAAAAAATCAAGACATCACGGCTCCGCCTGACCCCGTAGTCCGAGGGGCTACTTCGGACGTGCCCATCCACGGCGAAAAGACCAACGTCCTCTTTCACCCTACCCCCTCCGTCAGCTATGAACCTATGTACAATGTCATCGAGCAGCGCGCCACCGTATTGTGCATTGCTATTTTCTTTGCCATCATCTTCTTCGGCAAAACCTTCGGAGGCCGACTTCTTGGTCTTATACCCTTGTCTATATGTATCACGTCCGGTGTCTTCCTATGGATGAAGGATCTGGTTCGCCGTGGTCGCGACATAGAGTGGTCGAGTGAGCAGAAGCGAGGTGAAACGGCTGTTGTGAATCTCATCCCTGAGTCGGTTGAGTGGATGAACTCTCTGCTTGGCATCGTCTGGGGGCTCATTGACCCTGAGATGTTTGCATCAGTAGCTGATACACTAGAGGTATGTTTAATCTGAATTGAGCCCTGGGCTTCAGAGTCTAATTATACCAGGATGTTATGCAAGCTTCGGTCCCCGGCATCATCGAAAACGTAAAGGTCGCCGATATCTCGCAAGGAGACAACCCACTTCGTATTTTGAGTCTGCGTGCCCTACCTGATGGACACATGAAAGAGATCAAAGATGAGATGCGCAAGAAGAATGAGAAAGATCAGGATCCGCAAGAAATTGCCGCCAACGAGGAGGGTGGAGACTACTACAACCTCGAGGCATCATTCGCATATCATGCGAAACCATCTGCACAATCCGTATCTTCAAAGGCTTCCAACATGGGTATGCAGTTGATCTTCTTCCTCGGTATCAAAGGACTCTTCGGTGTTCCATTGCCTATTTGTGAGTAACTTCGGAAGCCCCAGTATGATTACACTTTTCACTAACTGGCCACAGGGGTGGAATTGAATGGTCTTGTTGGCACGGCGAGACTCAGGTTGCAGATGTCCCCTGAGCCTCCCTTCCTTAAAGCCGTCACCTTCACGTTGATGGGAGTTCCTAAAGTCGAGGCGAGTTGTACACCTATGATTGAGCGCGGTGTTAACATCCTCAACCTGCCCCTGATCTCAAACTTCGTCAACTGGGCAATCAAGACTGCCGCTTGTATGTATGTAGCTCCGAAGAGCATGACTCTCGATCTTGGTAAGATGCTTCAGGGCGATGATATTCAAAAAGAGACTGAGGCTATGGGGATTCTGTTCATTCGCATTCATAGGGCAGTCGGTCTGTCAAAGCAGGATCGACGTGGTTCCGAGGGAGGCGGCTCTGACCCCTATATCACCGTCAGCTTTTCAAAATTCGGCAAGCCTATGTATTGCACACGCGTTATTCAAGATGACTTGAACCCCGTCTTCGAGGAATCCTGTGCTCTCATGGTCAGCTCAGATCTCATTAAAGCTGACGAGCAACTGTCTATGGAACTCTGGGACAGTGACCGCTCAAGTGCCGATGACGTTGTCGGCAAAGTTGAGATGTCGCTACAAAAATTGATCCAACATCCCGGGAAGATGTACCCACAGGTTTCGAATTTACGCGGTGTCAAAGCAGGAAGTGATATGCCTGGTGAGCTACACTGGGAAGTAGGATTCTTCGGCAAAACCCAGTTCCGACGTGCTTTGCGGACCGACGGAAAGGACATTAACTTGCCTAAGGAGCTTCGAGACAAGAAGGAGCTTCAAGATGATAAGGGTGCCATTGAAAATGAAGAGGAAGACGCCGTAACCCATACGCCTCCTGATCCACTCTTCCCTTCAGGTATTCTGAGCATTGTAGTGCACCAGATTGTGAGCCTGGAGCTGGCCAACGTGAAAGGCTCGCAGGGTGGCAAGCGCAAGGGCGGCAAAGAATACGAACCCGCTAGAGATGCTGGCAAGATCAAGGAAGAATCTGGCAAAACCTTGCCAAGCGCTTACTGCACCATCTGCCTCAACGATGAATTGGTTTGTGCAACGAATTTTCTATGTCGCTTGGAATAGACCTAGACTAACTCGAGGATAGGCTTACAAAACACGTACTAAGGTGGTATCTTCTAAGCCAATTTTCAATGCCGGAACAGAGCGGTTTGTCCGTGATTGGCGATCTGCTATTGCCACCGTCACCGTTCGTGATTCTAGGAATAGGCAGCACGACCCGATTATTGGTGTAGTCCCCCTCAAGCTCTCAGATGTTCTGCAAACCAGCGGTCAGGTAAGTAGTATTCACTCTCCGTACTTGATGTTTAGATAGCTAACTTGACTTAAGTCGACTCGCTGGTATCCACTAGATGGTGGCATCGGATATGGCCGTGTTCGAATTTCGCTTCTTTTCCGCTCTGTAGATTTGAAGCTACCGCCCCCTCAGCTTGGTTGGGACGTCGGCACCTTTGAATTCAAGTCCGATAGTCTCACGGCTACTAGCTTCCCTGGCACAGAGAAGGGCAAAGTTAAACTTGCCATGAGAACTGGAGGTAGCTCCGCAAAAATCAAGCGTGACCAGTGCACCTTAGATGGCGATATTTTACGATGGGATATCAGTGGCGTTACAAATCACCCCAGACCTCGACTACCTGTCAGATACCGCTACCGTTCACCAATCTTCATCGAATTCCACCTCCCCGGAAAGCGCCATGTCGAGTATTTCTCATCGTTGTGGCTGCTGGAGCTGATCGACAACGAGGAGCAAGACTTTAACCTTCCTATCTGGAAGTGCAACCATGCGACCCGGCTGTCGCAGAATTACATCACTGAGAAGAACTTCAAGGACATCCCGGACATTCAGATTGAAGAAGTCGGTCGGTTGCGTTTCCGCGGCCGTTTCAAGGCTGGCACAGATCTCGATCATCTGCGATTTGTCAGTGACAACAACTCGCGCGAGACAATCGAGACGTGGGAGGCCTGTTTCGCCGAGGGCGTCAGGCAGGAAGAGGTTTCAAAAACTCTCCCTCCCACCATCCAGAAGCTGCATGATGCCTCACTGTCACAGGGTCGCGACGTACTAGCCTCCGCGCCAGCTGAGGACAAGGAGAAATGGCTCGCTAGAGACGGGACAGACTGGTCCGGCGCCTTCGGCCAAGATCCCGCCGAGAACATGGGCGGCGAGCGAGGGACTGATGACTCGACCGACCACTACGACGACTCTGACAGCGACTCAGAGCACGGGGGCATCAACCACCAACATTCAGACCTAGGCATTCAAGATGCTACTACCGCCGGGCCTGCCCACGAGGACGACCTCCACAAGGCCAAGTCGACCTCTACGGGGGGTTCGGACTCGGGCGTCTCGGTCGACTCCAAGAGCAGCAAGAACCCCATTGCGCAGTACAAGGATTATAAGTCGCGCAGCCGGGACTTGCACCGCCAGCACCGCGGGCTCATGCAATGGCGTCCTATGCGCAATGTGCAGTTCGCCAAAGACGAGGCCAAATTTGCGGTCCGCAGGCTGACGAAAGTCGGTTCGCTGAGCGGACGGCAGCCCGATGTCGAGACTGAGATTTAGAATAGAGGGAGGTGTGGACCGAGTAACTACTTGCCGTCTCTACATGCACACAATGGTGGATTCATTGACTGATCGGTCTTTGGATACAAGGTAATAAGAGCAAAGATTCATGAATACGATGGAAATTGGCTTGGCGTCTTCTTATGTAGTAGGTTAATTAGGTATCTGTAATTTGTATTAATATGTGTATCGCAGAATGAGATATGAAATATAATCAATAGTTAATTCATCAATCCTTCTTTTGTCAGGTAGATGTTCACTTTATACGCAAGATATCTTCATGAATGATATTCACGTCCTAGAAAACGTATATGCCAGTTAATACTCACCATCTTTGCTTCCTGAGTATTTCCTCAAAAGAAAATCGAAATATAGGACGGTAGATCAATAGATCCTTGAAGTGATCTAGAAAAGATATACAAGATAAGCTAGTTATGTCGACCTTGAGAAGAGTTCAAACGACTAGGCATACATCTATAGTCATCTGTAACACCCCCTTCTGGTCATAAAGCATAGTTGGTCTATGTTTATTGTGATATTTCATCACGATTTTTCTTGTTCCTTGACTTAAAATTGAAATAGGCCATGGAGGAAGTGGTTTGGCTTATCTCAGAGTGTTGCAAGGGTGATTGGATGGTTTTTGGCTGCTGAAGCTTGAAGATGAGGGGAAAGGTATAAATAACTCCGTATAATGGATCACTGAAGGCATATCAAACACAAAAGAGCTGGCTCTGGATGTCACTTACGCAGTTAGTTAACCGAGTTACCTGTGGAAGAAAGGTGTCTATACATACCTGATATTGCGGTAGAGAGAGGCGTGGCGTGATATGCTCGCACGGTGCCTACTTACTGCTAGACTTCGATTTGGAGTATTCGCTTTTTCTTCTTTCATATCAGGTGGGCGGTATATGTGTTTATGTACAGAGTTCACGTAGACGGTAGCACCGCCCTTCTATACAATACAGGTATTTGTACAGACAAGCTTTATGAGTTTTCCCCTCTCTTGAGGCAGCTTGTTCGTTTCTTGGAGATTCCCTTCCGCCAACTATTATGCTCGTATAACTCTTGGCTTTCGTTATGGGCAGGCATATCCCTTTTGTCTTTCGCATTTCTTCCCGCTGTCGGATGTCATGAATTTTCTTCTTCTTTTTTTTTATTGGTTCGCGGCCTTGATGGCCTCGGCTTCCTGTTTGGCGAGCGCCAGCATGCGCTCTTCGGACCGCTTGTCGTCGATGTATTTCTTGACGATGGCGCGATCTATGGCCGCGCGCTCCTTGCGCTCTTCGACCTGGTTCATCTCGACCACCTCGTCGGGAGTGGGATGGACGACCGTCGCGCCCGTCTTCGCTAGGAATTCGCCGAGGATCGCGTCCGAGTGGACATTCTTCATGTCGATCGTCTCAACTCGCTCGCCTTCCTCGGGCGGCGGGGCCGGGTGTTCGTTTGTTATGCTGGAGTGTGGCTGTTGGGCTAGTGGTAACATGTTGCGTACGACTTCTGTCGTCGAGAGGGGGGGTTCTGAGGAGGTTTGTCGGAAGTAGATGGACATCATCGCTGGGCCGGCTTGGTTTTCGGACCGGTTTACCAGCATTGGGATTGCTGGGTTCCAGAATTTAAGCCTCGGTAGACATGTTTTCCAGAATTTCCTGAGGATGTGTTAGAACACCAATTTTCAGCCCAGGAATAAGTCTCCGAGTTGCTAGCATCGCCTATCGCTCGTCGCTCGGATTTTCGCATGTTGGCGGAGGGGGAGCGTACCTAGGTCCTAAGTGTCCGTCATTCCACTTTCTTGCAAAATCCATATGTATCCTCGTTATCTCGGGTGGGAGTATCGCGGCGCCAGGACCATGCCGTAATGCCAAAAGCTATCGGAATGGTTAATGTCAGACTTTCTTCATCTCGATCTGGAATAATCCGCTGGTCGGGCGATGGGTAATTGTATGTACCTTCTGCCTAGATATTAGCCATTAGGGGAGATAATTCAGCGTGGTAAGCGACTCACGGCTTGTAATATGTTCATGCGCTTTCCTGGGTTTACCATCTTGACGAAGGATGAGCGTCGATGCTCGTGCAGTCGTCAAAGGAGAGTCCTGTTGCTGGGCTATATCGAGCTTGTGACTGAAGCGCTTCGTCGGAATCCATGCTTTCGATAAATTTCGGGTGGACCCTGGAGCGGCGGCCCGACTGATGGCCCCGATGCGCGCAGCCCACTTGGTCGCAGCTGGCCTGACATCTCAGCCCTCACACCCTTTACAATGCTGTACTACTTAAGACTCCTGTGTTATATGAATACTTGAACTGATATTGTGTGCATAGATAGGATCACTTCCTAGCTGTCTTTGGTCGACATTTTTCTATCTGACGCACCAGCATTTTTGTTATACGTGCTACCTAGACTTTAGCATGTACTTTTGCCGCCCAGTATTCATATAGAGAGAGAGAGAGAGAGAGGAAAACAACAATTCCCAAAAGAGCTATAATTAGGAAACAGAGGCGCTTAGCTTTTTATTGTTTTTTTTTTTTTTTTACTTTATCGTCGATATCTTGACTTTGAGATCTATATCGGCCACCTAATCGGGTTTTATGCTAGACGCCTATGACTTTGCGGAACTCTGGCAGAGTCATGGCATGCATCTTGGGGGTTTCCCAATGCTGCACCCTCTAGTTCAGATGTCGAAGCTGACCCTCCCAGCCACATTCCGCAATGGCCGTGAAATCTGCTGTTGAATTGTGTATAACCGGCATATGGCCGATTGTGATACTGAAATTTGCTTCCGCGGATATTACAAACAAGAGTTCAACGTTCTGAAATATGCGCAAGTACTTGTCTATTTGCAGTGTTGGATAACGTGGTTGCAATCCTTGCCCCTGGGGCAGTCCATGTGTATAACAAGGGCTATGATCCGGGTTTGGGATTGACTTTGTCGAGATTATAACAATCTGAACAGGCCGCAAGGATTTTGAAGATCCATTCGAATCACTTCCCCGTCTTGGTTCTATGTACAAATAGATCGAGTTCCCAGCCTCGGTCCGCCAATATGTGTCAATTAAGTGAGGCCTGAGTAGCCTCAGTTTCACTACATTTAAGAAAAAGATAGTGGCACGAGGGTAAGACAACGTATGTCCTTTTGATGAGGTCTCTAAGTAATCAAGTTGCTCTATGCAATCGTTCGTCACTTGAAATCCAATGCGCAAACATTGAAGGGACAATGGTTCGTTAACAACCGACTGCGAGACGGTAGATCACATTTGACCTGTACGTTTGTTCTAAGATTTAGACACCTGAGCCATGAGAAAAACATATATCAGTAATGAGCGCAAATGACCGTCAACACGTCTAATTGCTGGAGGACCCAAGACCTAATTCTACATCGTGTAATTGTCCCGGCCACCCCTTGATTATTGGTAGTCTCATCAACTAGGCTTCATTTACAACTTAAGCATCGAGCTTGGCTGGGAAGTTTCCGGCTTCTACAAAATAAAATCGGTCAGTCCTATACTGGGCCCGGGTAACTGGTCGCTGAGTTGCAATAGTTGTTGTATGTGAACGGAGCACACGAACCTCGCTGGTCATCCCATCGCTGGTACCATCCGCTGGGGCATAGTGATCGGTAGGCAAGATAGAACTGGCGGCAAGGGGCAAAGTCCTCGCCCTTTGCGTTGATGCACTTGTGGTAGTCGACGTAGTTTTGCCAGCAGTGCTTGGTCTGGTTCTGGTTGGGGAACCGGGCATCGACACCTTCAAGATTCGCGGGTTAGAGTAGCTGAGATAAGGCGGGATGAAGATATGAATCGGCATGCTCCTTGTTCGCTTCGTGAGGTCGGCCTTATGGAGCAGGGGGGTGTCTTACCAGCTAGAGAGAAGAATAGTCAGCGCTCCATCATCCTCGGCTAACGATGAAGGATGAGGCAAATTACGGGATGGACTTACCAGTGACGAACTTGAAAGGCTTGGTTTCGCGCTCTTCGTCGTTTCATTTTGGGCGGTTAATGGCGATATTCCTTGGGGGAGAGGAGGTAGAGGAGAGGTGGGTTGCTCCAAGGCGGAACTAACAGAGAGGGCGATGATGATGTCGAGAAGCAGAAGGACGTGAGTGAGCTCTCGAACAATTGTCGAATCATGGCAGGGCGGTTTTGGGCTGGTGGCATGACAAATTCGGGATAGCGGGCAACATGCCCCACTCCTCTGTAAATACAGCGCTCTTAGTGGCCGAGGCGGCTGCTCCTACGCCCACGGACCACTGGAACTTGCTGCTGCTACAGGCTTGCCTAGCTCACAAGCTACCAAGTAGCTAGCGCCGGGTCAGCTCACTGCCCAGGTGTGCAGTTAAGGTTCTCTCCTCCAACATCCAATTGCAAAAGGCTTCCTGTGTCCGAGCAGCTCAACTCGAAGCTTCACATCACACCGAACCCAGACCGACCGTTCTTCGCCGGACAATTTTCCCTCAACCCATTCAAGATGTACGCCACTCGAGCTCTTCGCATGTCGCCCACGATGCGCATGATGCGCGTTCCCGTCAGTACTCCCTATGACTCCTCGGTGGTGCAATGACGTTGCTAATAGCCGAAATAGAAAGAGGATCAGGGCGGTATGTCCCTACGTTCTTCCGAGCCGCTCGACACCGCAAAAGCCTCTAATATATCATTCTACCTTATAATAATGGCGAGTCGAACCCACATGACGAACATTGGCTGACTTGGCCGGAATTATATAGCGCACACCGTTTCCCAGCGCCTGCGAAAGTTGCGACAGATCCCCGCTGAATTGATCCCTCTCGGTTAGTCTACACTCGGTCGACTCAGATATGCTAGTCGGAAGCGATCGCCAGAGACTGATTGGGAACAGGTGTCGTCGTTTTATTCGCCGTTGGCGCCGCCGGTTACTCGAGTGGCCGCAAGTTCTTCGTTGACAAGAACCTTCGTCTAGCCCGTCAAAACCGCAAAGACGATCCTGCCGACCATGAAGAGCACCACTAAATAGGGGGCTTTGTTGATTGCATGAAAAGGAACGCGGGCAAGGCTAGACGAAGCCGGGGCGGCACGGAAGCATATCCCCTTTGCCAAAACAGGACCACCTTGTATATGATAAGAACTCTTGAAGCTAGCGGAAGAAATGTTGAGTGTGTGATATCAATTATGGTATAGACCGCAGTGGGAAAGATCCTAGATGCATTTTTGGCCACCCCTTTTGCCTGAGAGGCCCCTAACGACTGCCCATAATAACGCCAACGCTATGCGAGAAAGAGCACACATCTCTCCAAGTCAGTTCCCAGTAGATTCCTCCTTCACGCAGGTTTAGGCCCCGCCACATCCAATCCCTCGAGACCTTGCATAGGGTCATCAGGTCTCTCATCTTGAGCTGTCCTGTCATCTCCAGAGGCTGCTAGGCGATCTTCTTCGCTCACAGCATGTTTGGCAAGCCATCCCTCCTAATGGCATCGTAAGCATACATAATAAAAATGATATCGTTAGTAGAAATAAAAAGAATCTTACCTGTTCCCATACTGCGGTCTTACTTCCCAGCCCCTCTTCTGCGCTCTTGGGTGCCTTGGCGGCCGATACTTTCAATATCCGGCCGAAGAATTCTGACTGATCCATGTTGTCGATGGCCTCCTTGGCGTCTTCGGCATCCTCATATTCAACATACGCAAAGCCCCGGTGGGGTTCTGTTGCGTTGGGCGCATCGTTTTTAGGTAGAGAAATGTCGGCAATCTCCCCAAAGGGTATGAATGCGTCGTGAAGATTTGCGGTCGTGGCCATCGACGCAAGCCCTCCGACGTAGACGGTGGCTTTCCAACGAGCTGCGTCGGTCATGATTTCCCGACCTTTGGTTTCCTCACGAACTCTGTGACGAGTGTGGTGAAGGAAGAGTACCTAGTGACAACTTCACTCAGCCTAGGTCTAGCCTTCTCAAGAAGCTTAAAGTATTGAGAAGCTCTGTATGTAGCCTGCTGCGACAGCTTAGGGTTGTCACGTGGTGGGGTGATTTGCCCTTCGATCCGCGTACCAAACTTTGAGTGTAACTCTACTCAGCGAAAGACGGGTGAAGTGACATGGACCCAGTCGAAGTTGGTCATGTCATGCTCGTCAGAGCTGAGCCGCAGGTGGCTCGTGCCCCTGTTAAGATCCGCCAGCATCAGCAGGCGAGGTACTCTCGATGTATATTCCCCGCCAAAGCAGTATCTGGAGATACATGTTCCAGTACTTGTGTGCCATCATTGGAGCGAGTGGTCGTGGAAAGTGGGACTGATGGTAACTGTAAGTACCTACTTAACTGCGCACCAAAAAGTTGGGCTTGTCTTGTCCCCACAAATCAGAGCTTGAATTGGTTGGCAATTGGATCTGGCTTGGCTCGCACCAGGTCAAGTCCAAGGTCTGAGGAAGCTACTTGTCTACCCACTGCGTTATCTGGCATCAACTAGTACTGGCCCTTCCAGTTTATGCCTATGCCTACAGCGACGTAGCCTATGGCCAATGTTGTCATGTCATGATTCTGTGTCCTTGTTCTACCTATCTACATAATTGTCTCTACTGCTGATCTCAGAACAGAGCATCTCTCCTCCAGGTTTTGAACCGCCCAAGTACTTCCATCCCTAGCTGGCCTAGAGTGCTCGATGCCAGCTGGCATTCTAGGTCGCCCTCTTTAAAAACCCCCCCTCTATCTCTCCATCCCGTGGGCCACATCCTTCCCCTTCCGTGTCTATCCACATCATAGGATCATGGTCAAGCTACGCGAGATTCCTCGGACGGCGGCTTTCGCCTGGTCGCCTTTTCCTGCGAGGACCATCCTCGTCACGGGGACAAGAGCTGGCGCTGTCGACGCCGACTTCTCTGACGAGACCAAACTGGAACTCTGGGATCTAGATCTCGACAACCAGGAGCAGGGGCTCGAGCTTCAGCCGCGTGCGAGCATTGCTACCGACTCGAGGTAAGCCACACTGCTGCCTCCGTGCCGTATTTTACCCCGTATCGCTGACGGCATCACCTCCAGATTCCACGACATTGCCTGGAGCAAACCCTTAGAAGGTTATTCCAAGGGCATCATTGCCTGCGCCCTCGAAAATGGATCGCTTGACCTTTACGATGTCGATAAGCTTCTCAAGGAAGAGTCCGACGCTCTCATTTCGAGAATCACGAAACATACTGGTCCCATCAAGTCCTTGCAATTTAACCCACTGCGCCCCCAAATTCTAGCGACGGCCGGCGCCAAGGGCGAGCTTTTCATCTACGATGTTATCGATGATCCCTCAAACGCTAAGCGACTGGGCCCAGCTGCTGCGAGGTCCGATGATTTGGAATGCGTGGCTTGGAATCTCAAAGTTTCGCATATCTTGGCGACTGGCGGTAGTGGCGGCTTTGTCACTGTCTGGGACTTGAAGACCCAGAAGGCGTCATTGACTCTTAACACCCGAAAGCCCGTCAGCTCTATTGCTTGGGATCCGAATAACTCCACCAAGCTAGTAACTGCGACGCCCGATGATTTTACGCCTGTAATTCTCCTTTGGGATCTGCGCAACTCAAATGCGCCAGAGAGGACCCTCCAGGGCCATGAACAGGGTGTACTATCTGTCTCATGGTGTGAACAAGACAGCGAGATCCTGCTTTCTTCCGGCAAGGACAACAAAACTCTTGTTTGGAACCCGCAAACTGGGGAGCGCTATGGAGAGTTTCCCGAGGTTACAAATTGGACATTCTTGACGCGATTCCATCCTCATAATCCCAACCTCTCGGCAACAGCTGCTTTTGATGGCAAGATCACCATCCAGACGCTCCAAAACACAAATCCTGCAGCAGTGCAGAACACAGCACAGACCAATCTGGATGGCGAGGATTTCTTCACCCAGGCTCAAACCCAGCCGCAAGGCGCCGCTTTTTCGCTACAGAAAGCCCCAAAGTGGTTTGAGAGACCTGTGGGCGTTTCCTTCGGATTCGGCGGCAAACTCGTGGTTTTTAAACAAAACCCTTCCCAACCTGGCCTAAAGCGTTCATCTCAAATCCAAATCTCTCGGTTTTCAGTGGACTCTGATATCACATCAGCCACCGAGAAATTCGAGGAGTCTCTCAAATCCGGCGACTTAGCTACTATCTGCGAGTCACATAAAGAACAAGCCGGCTCGGAGGAGGAGAAGGCTGATTGGCACGTCATGGAGACACTCTTAGCTGATAACCCACGAAAAGGAATTATCGATTATCTTGGTTTCAGCGATAAGGACATTACCAACGGTTCTGTAACCGAAGAGAAGAAAGAAGAGAGTAAACCAAAAACGCCCGCATCTGCTGTGAAAACTCACAAGAAGCGTATATCGACATTCTTTGCCGACGGCCCAGATACCGATGAAGAAGATTTCCTTGCCAGTCTATCGGCCACCAAGGGCGCAAAGACAGACAACCCGTTCAAACTGCTCAGTGAAGGCGAATCTCTGGTCGAAAACCAGATTACCAAGGCGTTGGTGCTAGGCAATTTTGAGAAAGCTACAGAGATTTGCCTAGAGGAGGGTCGCATGGCGGACGCTTTCATCCTCGCCAACTGTGGAGGGAAAGACTTAGTAGACAGAGTGCAATCGGCTTATTTATCCCAAAAGACGGGCATGCCGAGCTATCTCCGTCTTTTAGGCTCTGTGATTGTGAAGAATCTCTGGGATGTTGTCTACAACGCGGATCTGGCTGATTGGAAAGAGACTATGGTCACCCTTTGTACGTTTGCTGATCCAGCTGAGTTCTCCGACCTATGTGAAGCGCTGGGCGACCGAATCTATGAGGAAGGCGACAGGAAAGATGCCTCATTCTGCTATTTAGTAGGTTCCAAGTTGGAGAAGGTTGTGGATATCTGGGTTACGGAGCTTGCAGAGGTGGAAAAGGCTGGTCTGGCTGAGAGCAGTGACTCTACCTTCTCCGTCCACGCCAGAGCTCTGCAACATTTCATCGAAAAGGTGACAGTATTCCGCCATGTCGCCAAATTCCAGGATACTGAGACCGACCTCACGTCTGGGTGGAAGTTGGCGCTCTTGTACGACAAGTATGTCGAGTACGCCGACATCGTTGCCGCTCATGGCCAGCTGGATGTTGCGCAGAAATATCTAAACCTCTTACCTACTAACTATCCTGCTGCTGATATGGCTCGGGCTCGAGTCCAGCAGGCTACCAAGAAAACTCCCGCTCAGCCCGCATCGCGACAGCCAGCCCAGCACTCGGCGGTACCTGGACGTACCGCCTCGAGAGTGCAGCAACCAGCTCTGGGAGGGTATCAGCCACTACAGTCAACACCTATCAATTCCAACCCATACGCTCCTGCATCTAATCAAATCCCCCCTCCTAACCCGTATGCACCGCCGGCCGGTACTACCCCTGTTCAGTCTGCGCCCAACCCATATGCGTCCGCGAGCCAGCCCCTATGCTCCCCAGGGATACCAACCACCTCTATCCCAAGCTTCGCAGGTCCCTCCAACGGGTCCGAGTTATGGCCCCCCTCCGACCCAGTCATTTGGGCCTCCTCGATCTTCCACTCCATCATCAAGGCCTCCCCCACCTAAGAATGCTGATGTAGGTAACTGGAACGATGTACCAATGGTATCAAGGCCGCCTCCACGAAAAACCACACCAAGTGTGCAGCCTATTACGTCTCCTTTTTCGAGCCAGCCCACTCAACCACCTCCGCCTCCACAGGGCCCATATGGTGCTCAGCGAGGTGCAGCAACACCGCCGCCGCCTCCTAAGGGCCCACCCACGGCTCGAGTGATGTCTCCGTTGGGCGGTCAACCCCAAGCAGGTCTGCCACCGCCTCCACGTCCTGGATCTTCCACCTCTAATGCATATGCACCGCCACCTGCTATACCAACTCCCGGTGGCGTCCCGGGCTGCCTCCTCCACCCGCTGCCGGAAACTTTGTTCCTAGGACAGCTTCACCATATAACCCACCCCCAGCAGCAGGTCCTCCCTCAAATCGGTACGCTCCAGCTCCCGCACCACAGCAAAGCAGCCAGCCGCCTCCTCACCCCGGGATGGCACCACCTCCTGGAGTTAATCGAACAGCCCCTCACCCCAACCCCTACGCTCCTCCTCCACAAGCAGCCCCACTTCAGAATCAGTTCGCGCCATCTCCTTACATGGCGGCGCAAGTTCAACAGGGACCACCTCCAGCCGGCGGACCTCCAGCAGCAGCGGTAGGATCCCCCGCGCCCCCACCAGCACAAACTGCGCCGCCTCCCCCAAAACCCAAACACCCACCCGGAGATCGCTCTCACATTCCTGCTAGTGCTCAGCAACTGGTCGAGGTCTTCAGCCGCGACATGCAGCGAGTTGCGGCAAAAGCCCCAGCTTCATTCGCACCACAGGTTAAAGATACGCAGAAAAGATTAGGGTTACTATTTGACCATCTGAACAATGAGGAACTCGTAAAACCGGATACAATTGAACAGCTTACGAAGCTGGCTCTGGCTCTAGAAGGCAAGGATTACCCCGAGGCCCAACGACTCCAGGTGGAGATCCAGCGAGACAAGACAGATGAATGTGGCAACTGGATGGTGAGTTAGGTACACATCCCACATACATGGCCGTTGCTAACAAGTTCCAGGTTGGCGTCAAGCGCTTGGTGCAAATGAGCAAGGTTACGAACTAATTGCCGTACCAATCCAACACCACATACGACCGGACTAGTCATCTAGAGAGTAGCCGCATTTGTAGTAGTAGAACCTAGGGCAAAGACATAGTCTATATCAAAATAATCCACCGTAACAGAACTAAAATTTATGATTTAGATGAATAAAGATATTGGGAAATCCGAGACGTGCGACTCTCATATGTGATTTAACTATGCAAAGGCACTTATGTTTATACGAAAATACGAGACGGCCAATACTAGCCCTAATCCGTTAAACTCCATGCGGCGATCTGTGTATATAGACAGAAATGGCGTCAGCATCTATGGTTCTTCACATGCTATATATCCGATGAATATCATGGATCCGGACTTTGCGGGGTTTAGATGGAATAGACCGCAGATAAGATGAGTAGCGAGAACGGAACTAACTCCTCGTCGCATAGCCTTATCTGCACTAGCTTAGGCAACAAGCTCTCTAGTAGACCTTTCATACGATCCAGTGAAGGGAGAGAAGCTATCGTCTCATTCCTAGAAAGTAGTAGACTAGACTGTCGTAGAAATGGGAGCTCCGTACTTACGCAATTTCCGTCCAGTGTGCATATTGTGGATTCAACCAACAGCATGGAGAGGTTCACGAGGAGGAAAACGGATGATAGAAAATTTAAAGATAAGTATAAAGAGGTCTAATTCTTCTTGCAGTGTCAGATAGGTCGAACAATAGGAGCATGGCATAGTAAAGATATCAGTCAACTCACTATTACACTCTCGGAGACCAGACAGACACATCTGTGGCGCGTCTTTTCCTTTTGGAATTCTACAACGACTTAGTGACAATGGAAAATAATGATTTATATACGCTTCCGCAAGACGCGGTCTGGCTGAGTGAGTATATCACCACATTTTCCCTGCGACGTTGTCCGAATCTCGATTTACTGGCTCTACCCGACACTGGATCAGAGTTCTTCACCAACATCACTAGTTCAGCACAATAATTAACATTCACTCTGACAGTCACCGGCTGCTCATCCGGTATTGGCGCAGGATTAGCCACACGGCTGGCCAAGCAGACGACGAACCGGGTTGTCGCAACGGCACGGCAGGTCTCTGCGCTGTCGTACCTTGACGACGACTCGCAGAAAGTGCTTAAGCTCGCGCTCGATGTTACATCACCGACTGCCATCGACGAAGCATTCAAAAAGGCTGTCGAGCACTTTGGGCGCGTCGACGTCGTCGTGAATAACGCCGGGTATACGATTATGGGAGACACCGAAACGTCGACGCCGCTGGAAGCACGAACCCTCTTTGACACGAATTGTAAGTTTCAGCCTTTCTCCCACTCCCAGGCTTCAAATTGATTTATGGCAAACTGGATTACGTGATTCATGATGCATGATGAACTCGGACTAACAGGTATCGATGCAGTCTGGGGCGCCGTCGAAGTAACCAAGCGCGCCCTCGGCGTCATGCGCGACGAGAACCCGAAGACGGGCCAGCGCGGTGGCGTGATCCTGTTCGTCAGCTCGATGGGAGGGTTCGTCACGACACCGGGGAGCGCCTACTACCACGCCTCCAAGTTCGCGATGGAAGGGTTCGCGGAAAGTGTTGCAAAGGAATTACATACGAGCTGGAACATCCACCTCTCCGTGCTCGAGCCCGGCGGCACGACCACCGAGTATCTCGGGCGCAGCTTCAAGATGATGGGCTCGCGGCACCCGGCGTATGCGGCGGCGGACATGCCGACGAACCAGATGCTCGCGTTGCTCGAGAACAAGGACATTAGGAAGGGCTTTAGCTCGGCGGATGATATTGCAAGGGCCATGTGGGAGCTGGTTACGCGCGGGGAGAAGATCCCCATTAGAGTTCCTATCGGAAATGATGCATGGGCGGCCGTTGTTGACGAAGCTGGGAAGGTGAAGGCGGAACTTGAGGCCTTGGAACCATTTAGTACTTCTTTTGGAGGCTCTTTAGGATCCGAAGCGAGAGATGCTTTAGGTGAGTTGACGCAATAAGAGCGGTCATGTGTCTATCGCAAGGACCTTTCGTAGGCAACCCTAGATTCTTGTACGAAAGCGCTTATTAGATAGGCATATTTAATTATGGGTATGCAGATACGAATAAATGACCCCTGGGTCCTTAACTCTGATACTAAATTTCACTCATTCGTCTCTCAACTCAGAACCTTAAGAACTTAATCTTACTTGTTCTTATACCAGCAGCCGTATTTAGCCAACCTTTGCTCGTTCCAACCGACTTCTCCAGTCGAAGGCCGATCAATTCAAAAGCTGTGTAACAGCCACTTCATTTACAGGAACGTCAGTGATAGTGTGATAGCGTCGATAGAGATATTTATCAACGATAACCCACGGCCTTTCCCGTAAAATATGGAAACTTAGCAAAGGTCTATGTCAGCCCGCGTCTCAGATGTCATTGCGAAAACTTAAAACGCTGGCTTATAGAAATCTGGGTGGCCTGTGCTGTGAACTTCTACTTCAACCACACTTCACTACAAGACAACCGTATAGTTCGCCCGGGCAATTGAGGAGACAACCTAACGTCTTTGTTCCAGATGGGGTATTTGGGAGGTCTCGATCAGAGCAATATCGCTGACATCGACATGCTACAAAATAATTATTAAGTCTCCTATTTTTCTCGCGATAGACTTCGAACGTCTATTTACTAAAGAAGACTGACCGCTCATAGATATTGGCATTGTAGCCATGCCATATCCACCTACTACACCAACCCCTTGACTTCACCCTCCCATACTTATGGAAAATACTCACTGCCTTCCTCGCATACGGGAGCATCGTAGTGGGAATCCACAAAAGGAGTAATCATGACTAGATATCCTCCCTCAGAGTTTAATTAAATCGTCTCATTGACAAAGGCTTGAAGAAGAGAGGTTGCTTGTGTTTCCACAGCATCCTTCAAGAACTTACATAACACGAAGACAGTATCGAACTAAATAGGAAGCACAGGAACTGGAACTGGAGGGGGAATAACTTGAAAGGCGTTTAATAAAGACGCAGCTCTAGGTGGGGGAAATGCCCGTCGGCTTTGCAGTCGGTTCATCAGAAGACGATGAGACCTAGAGGACCCAGCGGGAAGCCATACGCTGAAGAATACGAGTTGCATACTCCAATGCCTAGTAGAGGCTGTATCAATGATTCTACGCTTACATTCTCTGTAATATTAAGGAGGCAGATGGAGTTTGGCGTGAAAGGATATGACTGTATAAATTTACCCAGTCAGGCGTTGACATTGGAGTGTTTCTCGAGTAACTACTTAACTATTACAGCTTTTAAAAGCTAGAAAGGACATCAATAAACTGGGGCATAGAACTCAATATTTTACGGTCTCCTTGTCATATTCTTGTCATAGGTACTAAGGAAGGTGCTGAGTAGGTGGCTGTCCCCTACCACATAAGATATGTTACGCTGCCGAACACTCAGTATGTGACGGTATAAATGAGTACATATAACTTTACCCCTACCGGTGGCCTTCTGAATGGGCCGTACTACCATGGCAGCCATATCACTTTATTGGGCAGTAGAGTTGCCTCTAAGCTTTTTACCAGTCCTTTGTATAGTAGGGACCGCCTAGACCACTCAAAGAGCTGCATGATCACTTATACGAATGGTGAGGACACTCGGTTGCACCTAATATCAATCATAAAGCCTAAAAATGCCGGACTTGGCTTAAGACAGACGACTCCTAGTGTTATATTCAAGTCTTATGAGATCGTGTGTTGCTCAAACAGATTGCTGTATAATATAATACTTACTAGTGTTTATCACTAATGAGTACAGGTCGATATTTAGGCAAACTAGCATCTAGCTTACGATATTACATTCATCACCTAAAAAAGACGCGCAGTTACGTTAAGTATCTTATCTAGCTTGAGACCATGGTAGCATGCTGAGTGCAAGCCGCATCAAACATATTGGATTAATCAATTATTGTTATTTGAAGTGACTGAAGCCTTGCGCTTGTCGCTGTGATGATATGGAAGTGGTGGGTGTCGGCTTGTAAGGTTACGAATTGAAACTCGAACTACCATTCCCCATAAGTATATGCCTACTAGTAGGATGTCGATGCTGTGCGAGGGGCTTTCCCCTTCACGCGCCCCTGCGCCTTTAAACTCCCATGTTCCTTCCCACCCGATGGACGGGGACAGGCTCAAGATAACTATAGTTGGAACTAATATGCCCATGTCCTATTGCTCCCAAGAAATATATCTTAGCAGACACTTTGTAAGCCTTTCATTTTGACCATCTGGTCAATTTGATAACAGAGCCCTTGTATACGCGAAGAGAGCAAGGTTGATATTCTGATCGTCGAGCTCGGGCAGTGCCAGTGCTTGGAATACGCTACAACTGCATTATACAAAGATGTTTGGTGCCCATCTTTACTTAGCATCATCATCTTCCTCCTCATCTGACGAACTCATGAATTCATCATCTTCGTCGAACCCTGCGAAAGCGCGGGTGGGTGGTTGTTTTCTCGGCGCTTTCGTCGTGGGCGACGGCGACTTTAATTTGCCTGATTCTTTGAAAGCATCGTCATCACCACTAGTGGAATCTTCATCGACGCCTTCAGTTGAGGTCGAGCCATGAGATGTGCCAAGGAGATTATCTTTATAGTTCCCTCGTTTTATCGCAGCAAGGACAGCTTCTCGCGTGCGCTCACCGGCCTCCTCTTTATCTTCGACCCATTTGCCGCTTAGTCGACCTTTGGTGTTATTTCTGAGTTCGTGTTCCTTTTCTTCGGCAGCGTCAACAATTTGTTGCCAACGTTCGCGTCGCTTCTCCTTCTCCTTCTGTTCCATATCAGGTTTAATAGCGAGGTATTCGGCGAGTGCCTTGGCTTCGTTGATGGTCCTTATTCGTCGCCCGTCGAGATTTCTGCTGGAGCCGTTCTCGTCGCCCTGATTTCTCTTCTTTTTGGATGACATGCGGCCACCCGCGGCTCGGAGTTGGGATCCAAAACCACCCTTGCCGCCGCACAAGGGTAGGGATAATCGTAGAGAAACGAAGTCATCGTCAACGCTGCAAAGATCGGAAAGATTCTGGTTCGAGCTGGGGATAAGTTGCTTGTTGGATATAGTCGTTATGACGAACCTTGCATCGGTTTCTGGTAGTCTTTTCGCGATGTAGTCGCGTAGATCTGAAGTTGTTGACGCTGGTGGGAAAGGGAAGGACAGCGTAGAAGGCAGGCCCAGTCCGGGGAACGTCGTCACAAAGACGTTGAGGTTTCTTGTCGCCATTGCGTCGTAGATAGCGCCGAAGTATGTGGTGTCGTGTAGATTTTTGCGTTGATGTAGTATCTCAATGGACCTTGAAAACTGGTTGATGGATGAACGTTGGAGGAATGGCGATGGCGACAATGCTTTAGGTTTAGTTACAAGGTTTACCTCTAGACTCCGATGCACTTGCGACAATGACAACCTTGGACCCCTGTTACAGGACTTAGGTACACAGTACAAAGGTACATACCCATGCTTGTACCTCTGTACCTCTGTACCTTAGGTAACTCAATCTCCTCGTTCTTATCAAATCAACCTCGACAGGTTATCGATTGAGGGATGCCTCACCAGCCACATTCCAGACCACCGCCGCAGATTCCACCCCACCTTTCCCCCGGGTCATTTGGCCTTATCAAGCCACTCGCGTAGGGTTTTTACACACACCAAAAAATTGACCGGATCACTCATCCATTGCAATCCCGGATCTCGAAGAGTGCCAGCGCCAGCCAACTTCATAATACACCACGCCCATCATCCCACTCCTTCCAACGTCTTGTCGCCAAACAACAAACCGCCAAGATGTTGATTCCCAAGGCTGACCGCAAGAAGATCCACGAGGTTAGAATTCACACCCATGCCTTGTTTCCCACGGTTCCCAGGCGATAACTGGTCGAATGCCGCGCCCCGCGAAGTTGTCATGAACCCTCGAAATATGTGTCTCAATAGCGCAATAGCTAACATTGTCTGTCCTTGTCATAGTACCTCTTCCGTGAGGGCGTGATGGTCGCAAAGAAGGACTTCAACCTTCCCAAGCACCCCGATATCGACACCAAGAACCTCTACGTCGTCAAGGCCGCCCAGTCCCTCACCTCGCGCGGCTATGTCAAGACCCAGTTCTCCTGGCAATACTACTACTATACCCTGACCCCCGAGGGTCTCGACTACCTCCGCGAGTGGCTACACCTTCCTGCTGAGATTGTTCCGGCTACACACATCAAGCAGCAGCGATCGCATGCTCCTCCTCGTGGAATGATGGGCGGCGAGGGCGAGCGTGAGCGCAGACCGTTTGGCCGTGGCCGTGGTGGTGACCGTGGTGACCGTGGTGACCGTGGTGACCGTGGTGACCGTGGTGATCGTGAGGGTGGGTACCGACGACGGGATGCCGGCGAGGGCAAGGAGGGTGGTGCTCCTGGTGATTTCAACCCTCAATTGTGAGTTCTATCCCCTTTCGACGGATTCGTACCAACCACCGACCGACCGACAGTATGCTGATACTCGCTTTTAGCCGTGGTGGATATGGTCGTGGCGGTGGCCGTGGCGCTCCTCCTTCGTAAAAAAAAACAAGGAGGTTAAGTATCTCTTCTCTGAACGATTCCTTCAACGCACATGGTAGCCGGCATGGACATGTACTCTAGGGAATGGAGCACCTGCACAATTACGCGATTTTGCATGCGTGATAGGACATGCGTGGTAGAAAATCAATAGGGCACAACCTCGGATGCACGGGTGGAGTTATAAGGAGACCAAATCTCGGTACCGTCTTCTACGAATTTTAAGGGTCATGTTTTTGCGCCAAACAAACGATTGATTGCAAAAAAAAGAGTAATACGCGTTCTACCAAGCTGTGAAGCCTCTGTCGTGTGTATATGCGACTACGAAGGAATGACTGAGTCGGCATGAGCAACGATGTCAGCCACAATAGGGATTTTCAGTAGGACTGAAAAGCCAAACTTTGAATTCATGCCAAACTGGTCTGCCTTCAGGGAAGTGAATATGTGATTTTATTCTGAAGGAGCTGTTACTACTATGGTGGGAAATGGGCTGCCTTTTACCAGCAATTGCGTTCACTTACGTTTGACCCCTTTGAAGCGTGCCGCCTCACGTCCCATGGTGACATAAGCCTCTCAGCTCCGCACGGAGACCATAAAAGTACGTAGAGGAGCAACTCCGATAGGTCGGAACCCAGGAAACTGAGTTCTGAGCCCTTCGGATAGCCAATTTGAACGGCACAGCCCTGTGTAGCTCGCCCACGGCTAACGGCTTAGCAAAAGTCAGCGGCTTTCCAGCTGCTTTGAAATACCGGTGCCGGAGTCAGCATGGGATGCGAGCTAATCGATGTTGCACATGTGAATCGAGGTTGATCCTGGTACTGGTGAAACTGCGACCGAATAGGAATTGTAAGACACTTTGAATGTCTGGTCTCCATACTAGCGATTTGAGAAATCGATCGGGATTTTAATTCCCCTTTTGCACAAACCTCGACAACTCCTCGGACTTTGACACCACAAACGAAGCTTATGTTCTACTTGGTGATTGCTGTTGCGCCGTTGAAAAAGTGGCGTCGTGCGGATGTTCTAAGCCAGAAAGCCGCACGCATGACATCGCTGCGGGACTAATTCTTGACAATCACATTACCTACTTAGTTCCATAACTCCGGGCTAAGTTACACTGCATCTATACTCATAATTCATGAGCGAATTTTTATCCGTTTATCCTACATCTCGTGATGGATTTTTGTTTCCTACCCGTAAGCAGCTCGATGGAATAAGGAGGCAGCTGTGCCTTGTCTGGGATCCCGTAATCCCGTAATCGCGGAACAACGAATGCCCCCCCTCCCCCTAATGACGAGGTGAGGCTACACGTTCAAGACAAGGTATCGGTAACCTATCATAATCAATCATAGCGTGTCGATACAACCTTGCCCTACGCACAGCTGAAGCTGAAGTCTTCGTAGAATCCTCTATTGAACTGATACAGCCGCGATCAACCCATTCGACACTTCATGGAATTCGTGAGTGGGGGCTGCAAGGGCTGAGTGCCGCCGTCCTAGTTTCCCCGTTGCTCTCCTGGGAGAAGCCCACACGAACAGCCTGTTAGCGCGCCCTCGTCACCCACTCCGTCTCCCAGTTCCTCGTGCTAGCTGACTATCGCGCGTCCTGTATAGTGACAATAACGGCGGGGCAGGCAGCCGATGCCCCTCCCTCCCGGCAGGTTGGGCGTCATAGTTGGGGGTGTTCTTGAAAAGGACCGAAGTCCTAGAGCGAGCTTCTTTGTGCTTCTTCTGCAGGATGACGGGTTGGGGTTTTCAGGGGAGTCATTGTAACGTGTTGAGCATATAAAGTATCGCGTAGCCCACCTCATGTGGTTCCCCTCTTACTTTCCTGTCTCATTGATTCCCGTGAGGCACTGTTTACCCTTCTGTTCAGACACTTCTCTGTTTCGCAAAACCAGTAACCCCCCTCCTCAACGACATCATGGCTTCGCTTCCCAAGACGATGAAGGCTCTCAGGTAAGTCTTTGAGGTTTCCTGTTCTCTGCCAATTCCCGGCAATTGCCTGCCATTGGACCTCGCGCAACCGTTGCGTAGCTTTCGATAATAGGGGGACCCTCGTCTGACTGTCTTGGCCTCATAGATATGAGAAGCCGGAGGTGTGGGGTATTGTCGAAGTTCCTCTGCCCACTCTCCGACCCGGTGATGTCCTCATCAAAGTCAAAGTAAGCCTACCCCAACCCTTACCACCACCTTCCAGCTGTACTAATCAGTTGAATTATAGGCCTGCGGCGTTTGCGGTACCGATCTGCATATCCATGAAGGAGAATTCATCGCTGAGTTCCCTCTCATCCCCGGGCACGAGACAATTGGCGAGGTTGTTGGTAGGTGCATTGAGATAATACGGGTGAATTGTGTCGCTGAAACAAGCCTAGGATTCTCGGACGATGTGAAAGGTTTCAAGATCGGCGACCGTGTTGCCGCTGATAACTCAGAGCTCTGTGGTCACTGGTAGTAACCCGGATTCCAATAAGCAAAAGGTCATGTTGCTGACTGTTCCTACAACAGCTTCTACTGCCGGAGAGGCGAAGAGTTGCTGTGCGAGGACTTCAAGGCCCACGGTGTTCTCGGTCTCGATGGCGGATTCGCCGAATATGTTCGTAATTTGATTGACGCTGTCGCTTCTTCCTCCTCACTCACCAATCATGTAGTGCTCATACCCCCAAGGCCGTCTATTCAAGATTGAGAACTTGAGTGACGTCGACGCTACATTGATCGAACCCGCTTCATGCGCTATGCACGGTCTGGAGAAGATCGCTCCTAAGCCCGGATCACACGCTCTGCTCATCGGTGCGGGCCCTACCGGTCTCATGATGGCTCAGTTCTTGTATGTCGAAATGAATCTGTTAGGTTGGGTAACATTGAGCTTACCGTACGTAACAGAAAACACAGCGGTGTCTCTCGACTCACCATCGCCGCTCCCGGAGGTCCCAAGATGGACCTTGCCAAGTCATTAGACGCTGCCGACTACTATGTTGCCCTCGACCGAAAGGATGCGACACCGCAATGGGAACAGATCAAGAAGGACAACCCCTATGGCTTTGACATCGGTACGTGGTTGTGCTTGTACCTGTAGGACTGGGCGGTCGATACTAATAACGGAGAAACAGTTGTCGAGGCTTCCGGCAGCGCCAAGGTCCTCGAGGATGCGATCAACTATGTCCGCCGTGGCGGCAAGCTCGTGTGCTATGGTGTCTACCCAAGCGCTGCCCGTGTATCATGGCCGCCTTCCAAGATCTTCGGTGACGGTAAGCTGCGAGCATTTCTCATCTAGACCAGCCGAGTCCCACTGACCGCTCCTAGAAATTACCATCATCGGCTCTTTCTCGGAAACCTTCATGTTCCCGGCCACTGTTGACTACCTCGACAGCGGCAAGGTCAAAACCAAGGGTATCGTTAACAAAACGTTCAAGCTCGAGCAGTGGGGCGAAGCTCTCGAGAGCATCCGGAACAAGTCTGCTATCAAGGCCGCTATTGTCTTCGATTAAACCCAGGGAGGAGGGTGTTAGATGAAACCCTACAATGCGGTTGCTATGCAAGGATAGAGACGAAATAGCGTAAAAGGTACAGTAGAAGATAGATGCATACCCCTGTTTCTTGCGCTAAGCGAAAAAAAAAAAAAAAAAAAAGCTTTATACGACACCAATAGGTAATTGGGAGGGGCTCTGGAACGTTGTGCCGAGTGACGTTGCTTTTAAGACATTGGCTGTTCATTCGGCCCGTGATACCGCGGTTGCTGTATGCATATGTGCGCAATTAAGGAAAGCAAGCCAATAAGTGAGAACGTGACCCCGAATCCTGGGGTAACCGTGACGCTTCAAGAATTTGGGCAGACGAGAGAGTCTAGAACGCAATCGTGACGGGATCACGACAGTCTAGTCAAGCGGGCGAAGGACTTCTTTTATTGTTTTGGATATTTTGGGTGTTGAGGATGCCCCACGACCTTGATGGTCACGACTCTATCACGTCATGCGCAGTATTATTTTGAGAAGTGTGCAAGACAGAGTCCCGGCAGATTGACTGAACCTTCAGTTACTCCTCTTGGTTACATATGCAGATCGTTTATTGTTCAGGTTGACTTTTCCAAAACTTCTATTTCGTGCCTGCTGGATATTGGTGGAGTTATAGAGTCGCTTCACATCTGCAGGCGCAAGAATCGCTAGACAACCAAGAAATCCATTCAACAACGCATTTGCATTGATAATGGAATGATGGAAACATCATACAGTAGATATTGGTTTGCTGGCGATGTGGAGAATGCCGACTGTCGTGGAAAATTAGGAGATTGGCTCGAAGTTGAGCGAAGGAAGGTTTCATATTTATTGACGCGCATACCCCATTGCCTGTCATGTTTTGAGGATTTGCAATCTCCGAACTAACAATACGTGAATCTAGATATCTAAACTATCGTGGAATGTAATACCTACTACTTGCTCTGCTTGTATACAGGTAATAGTAGTCGAGGATATATTAGTATACTATAGAAAAAGTCCCGATTGAATCTAGTCTGATCGGCCGCCCGGCCAGAACCCGGGTATCTGGTTAAAACCCACCAATCCCGCTGTCCAAGCCCTGTGAAAGACTTAGACAGTCAAGCTCTAATAGCTTAATCCTGACTCGTTATGGGAGGAGAGCTGAAGCAATGCTGCGTTATCGAAGCACTAACATTTGGTGCTGCTCTTAGTGTAAGAAGCCACCGACGAACATGAGCTGACCTTACCATCTATCAATCACTGCATCTTCCCCATTTGTTGTGCACGGTCCAGAAACACGAAGCCAGGTACAGCCGGGAATGGGCCACTGCAGGAATTAGAGCCAATAGTTGCTGGGTTAAGAATGCCACCTAATCTCCCTAGTCAGCGAACAGCCCCAACCATGGATCAACGCTCGTATTTCCCTGCTTACAGGAGGATTTGCTGACACCATGCCACAGAATATGTTCTTGCAGAAGGAGACTAAACTAGGGGAAGAAAGAGTATACTTGTAAAAAAGGACGAAGACTACTAAATTAGTCATCAGAAGCCTAGATACAAGTGTAGCGGTACCGTAGACGGTTCTATTCAGATAATGCCAAAACATCGACCTTTTATCTGAGCCAGTGATGACGAGTCGCCCGTTTTACGCTACGTAAATTGAACTACGGAGAAACAGCGAAATCCAGCTGTAGATCATTCGATCGACTATGAGCAGCCACTTCCCTGTAAGCCTTGGCGCTGGATGAGATCTCTGGCATGGATAGAAAAGAAGGGCTAATACTAGGTAGCTAGGCGCGATAAACTACATGAACGGGTTTCCCAAAATCTTTACTTGAGTCACGTACATCCTCCATCTCAAATATCGAGACTGACGTGTGCGAAACTCTTCTCATTGAGTTGTCCACTCACTCTGGTAAGGCATCTTGACCTACTTACACTAGGCCAGGGGCTACCAAAATAGTCCGTACAAGGGCTGCATGTCGAGTAGGAATTAGGATCAACATCATAAGCTCGCTGGCGACGCAGGATTTCTCACCGTGATGATATAGGGACTATTGGCAATTTGACCATCCACAGACAGCCTCCTAACTGCACCCGACTCTCGTTCTAACACCCTTCTAGAGGCACAACATAGCCTGTTGGATATATACCTTTAAATCCCTTTCTCGTTCTCTTAGAAGAATTTCATGCTGCGACCCGTTTGTAGGATGGGGCCAAAATCTACCATGCCAAGAAGTCGACGGCAACTTTTGACCTACGCTGGCGCATTGACTCTCCTCGTCGGCGGATATCATCTGCTTTCAACATCTCACCATGCTCCGTCGCTAATCGGCAGTCATTCTTCGACGCTGCCATACCTTGGCGGCGAAAAGGAACCTCATGAGGATCCTTGCGCGTCGCTGAAGGGGCTCGAAGATGTCTTCGTCATCATGAGGACGGGGTCCAATGAAGTCAGCGAGAAGATACCGCCACTTCTCAACACTACATTGCCGTGTTTTCGCCATTACGGCATCTGGTCCGATATGGAGGAAGAGTTTGCCGGGCTCCACATCGCGGATGCACTCGACGAGATCGATCCTGGTCTCCTGGAAGAGCACTCCGATTTCGCATACTACCGCTACTTGCGGGAAAAGGGTAAAGACGGGCTCTCGGAGAACGACCTTGCTGCCTGGGCGGATGCTCCCAATACCGCCTTCGGTCGTGATACGCCTGCCTGGAAGTTGGATAAGTGGAAATTCCTCGCGGTGGCGAGCAAGGCCTATCGGCAGCACTCGACGAGCAAGTGGTACATTTTCATTGAGGGCGACACTTATATCCTCTGGACAAGCCTTCTCCCATGGTTATCGAATACGGACGCCTCCCGACCGTTGTACATCGGTCGCCAGATGATGATCGCCGCGGATACGTTCGCCTACGGCGGCGCAGGCATCATCATCTCCAACTCGGCCATGGAAAGACTCATTCAGCAGCATACCTCTGACCCCCAAGGGTACAACGAACTGACTCTGAATCAGTGGGCCGGCGACTTCATTATGTCGAAAGTCATGTCTGATGCGGGCATTGACCTCTCGCCCGTCTGGCCGACGATGGAAGGCGAGTCGCCGTCCATGATGGACATGAAGTCCATCTCCACGTTTGGCCGCCATCTGTGGTGCTATAACGCTGTTTCTTACCATCACGTGAGCCCCGAGGATATCTACGCGTACTACGACTTTGAGCGGAAGTGGAACTCTGAGGTAAGCCGGAGATTGTGTCACACGAGGACATGAGATAGGTACTAACGTGGGCCTTCATTGCTAGAACGCCAATTTCCCACGTCATGGGGACGTCTTCCGAGAGCTCGTCTACCCTCGTATCAAGCCCCTGGCCTCCAACTGGGACAATCTCTCGCCCGACATGGTGAGCGAGAGCTTCTCGTTCGGAGAGTGTCGAGACTGGTGCGAGAAGCAGGACGACTGCGTACAGTTCTCCCTCACCGGTCGCACTTGCAAGACGTCGACTTCGGTCAAGCTAGGAAAGGAGCACCCGACGCATTCCCCTGCGGATCTTCGAATTGACTCTGGGTGGATTCCGAGTCGTGTTGACGCTTGGATGGAGGAATTGGAAGGTTCCTGTAACGGGCAGGATTGGGTCACGCCGTAATCCCCCGAGAGCGGAGTTGTATTAACCATTTCCTCCTTTTCATTGAAATAACTAGATTTTGCATATGTATCGGGGCGTTTCGGGGAAGCACATTTTCTAGTATACCTGTACAACGATAAGGGATAGAGGGCGGTATGGGGGGAATAGGGATCATCTCTCGAAAACAGGAATCATGAGATAGATAGGTTGGCATATTGATATATTTAGACCGTGTCTGGGGAAAAGTTCAGGACTTGCGGAGTCGTCTATTTCTAACTATCTATTCCTTTGGAAACCAGATGGGGTATCTGTTTTTCTGTCTAATCCGCCCATTGCAGATGACATCCGGCTGCGAAGATGAATGAATGCTCAAACTTAGCATCTACCACATCATGAACCCAGTCGCCCACTTTGTGTGAATGCGCTTTCCCTCTCTCACGGCCACCCTATGCTGTCTTGTCGTCTATGCCTAGCGCCCGAAACAGGATTTCCGCATTTTGCAGGGGCATATCAAGTCTCTTTATGGTCTCGTCGCACCACCCCGCACCAGCACAACGCTTACCCACGAGCCTGGCTTGGGGCAATCGGTTGGCTCCCTTGACGGTCCTGCTCCTACCGCTCGCAGCGGCCCTCATATCAGAGGCTAGCTTCGCTACCGCCGCTTTGTTCACGCTCCCGCGGAATGTAATCTCGAACTGGCCGCGACGGATATCGAGACGGCCCTTGAGCTCCGCGAGGAGCTTGCCCTGGTGGTCCTGGATGTCGAAGGAGCACGTGCCGAAGCTGATCTCAAGGGGGCTCGGGTTCGTGACCTGGAAGACCACGGACACGGTGTTCCCGCCACTGATGCTGAGGATGCTGGCCATAGTAGGGCTGCGCGTGACGCCACCGAGGCTTGCCGTGGACGGCGACTCTGCTACTGCGCCGGGGGCCAGCGCATTCGGGACCAAGCCGGCTGCGTGCATGCTTACGGCTGGTCCGTTCATCCCAGGGAGCGGAATCTCCTTTTCGTAGACGATGTTCCGTGGCCCGATTCCGAAGGCCGCTATGGAGGTCTTTCCATTGCGCAGGGAGAGCAGCACTCCGTCAAGGATGAGGGCTTGGATGAAGGTCTTGAGCGCTTCATGGTCAATGATTGCTACCAGCTGGTTGGTCACGACTACGTCGGTGCCGTTCCTCTGCGTCGTTATCGCAGGGAGCGTCACGTTGCCGAAGTGGCCTGCTGGACCGCACAAGTCGACGGTCATGGGCGTTATGCTGGCGCTCGCAGGTCCCGTCTTGCTTATGCAGGCCTCGAGGGAGACGTGAAAGGAGCTAGGGAGGGGGGTTAGTGAGCTGGGTATGAGATGAGAGGAAGGGCGCCGTGTTCCTACTCTTCGGTGACATTGCTGATGCGGAGCAATGATATGCTCAACTGGCTGTTGCGTACAATGGCGTCGGCGAGACTACGAAAGGCGAAGTCCATCTCGGAGGCGTGTTGCGTGACTAGACCGAGAAGGCTGAAATCCATCGTGTCAAGGGCTGGGCTTGCTCCAGAGTTGCATAGCTGGCTATTTCAATCACGAGGGTTGGGGGATGCTGGGGTGCTGCCTGACATTTTCTTTCTTATAACCGAGGTTGACAAGGGATCTATGTCGGAATTGGTGATGGACGAGTTGAGACGAGATGAGTTGAATTGAGAATCGGATGCAGGTACATACTAGGTAGGCAAGTGCCTGTCGTTTCACGCCATTCTAGGTTTGAAACATCGATTCTACCGCACAGCAGTTGACTGCGATACAGCTGGAAAGTTGTTTGCAAACGTGATACTCGTATTTGTTTCATCCAAGCCGCAGTCTTTGGTGATTGTGTAGACACAATCAGCGTGTTATCAAAACAAGCGCAGGGAACGACCCCGACCAGGTAGGTAACGTTTTGAATAGAGCTCATTCTCATGATTTGCTTAGTACCTACCTCCTAGATACCTACTTCCACCCTCAGGACGACCACACGAACACGATCACGCCTGAGTCTGTTCATCCGGGAACAGAGGATCGCCGGATTATGTACACTCCATCGGATCATGGTGAAACACCTTTGGTCACGGTTGCTCATTGTCGCACGTCGGTAGAAGGGTGTCCTTCCCCAGGGCGCAAATCGGGCCGTGCAGAGGTAAAGTTGAAGCCAATTGAGGCTTGACAGTTGTTCAATCCTTCCTATAAACGCCTTTCGGCAATATCTAGAGGTGTGATTGAACGAGTTGGTGAGCGCTCAGTTACCGTCACATGCTCAACATTCACTTACCTACCTACCTAGTTGTAGGTAGTGTGTACACCAATCAAGTAAGGTGGTCATGGTGATCCCAATTATTCAAACGGCTGCCTGCCAACACGGGAACTATCCACGACTTTTCCCCTTCCACAAAGACGTGAGCGTTCGCTGTCCCACCCCGTGACTGGTGTAGTTATTGCTACGCCGAAGCATAACTACATTAGGTAACGTCCGGCTGCCTGCGGGTGAGACCCTCTGTCGAGCGCGCTTGATCAATTGACGCCATATAGGTACAGTATGTGGCCCGTGGATGCGTGGGATGAGCGGGATAGTAGTATGGCAAGTCTGTGGCGTGGCTAATGGAGGCGAGCTACGCAATGACTAGAAATACCTAGTCATATCCTAAGGTTATTTTTAGACGTAGAACGGAGATGGCATGAATTCAGGGCTATGTGTCAAAGGCTTGTTACACTACATGAAGTCTCTGGGTTCCTCTCAGCTACCTCTCCAGACTTATGGACGAGGGCTGAGGGCTTAGGATAGGCGCATAGTTAGCAAACAATGCTAATGGCTAGCAACCAACCAAACGAGAGAAGGCTGCATGGAATGGTGGGATGAAGCTGAGGAGAGCTGAGGTTATCTAGGCCGTTAAGTCGCTATATATATATGGTGCACTCAGCTGTGAAAAGTCCTATGAGCAGCCACCTGCACATATTGTGCCTAGGTTAGGGCTTCCGCGTAAAATAGTAGAAGACCTACGGTTACGGTCTTCTAGACGCTGTATCACGGGAGGGAGACTCGCTGGCATCTCGATGACGAGAGAATGCATAAGGTTATTTCTAAGGTTAGATGCTCGAGGTGCGTCACCACGGCTTCACAGCCGCCAAAACTACTACCGTCTCAAATCTAAAGTTTCAATATGTCCTGATCTAGCTGTGGTATTCGGTACGTGATCTCTTGAGTGTCGCAAGAAAGATTAAATACCTAGGTAGATAAAAACGGCCGAGGGTTGTAATATATTTTGTAGGAGCTGAACCGCGACACGGCTCGGAAGAGGAAGGGCGCCCAGGAGGCTGTCTTTGCATGTACATATGCATCGCAGATCAAAAGCTTGGAGCCCGTCTTCGAATTCACTTTCAACTTTTCTCCATTGAACCTGGAACCCTGGGACAAGACGGCATAATAGAAACATTTTGGGGGGGGGGGTCGATGACCTACCGTCGACTTCGCCACTTTGTCCCTGCATCGCCCGCTCGAGCATTCTGATACCTGCGTCAGGCTCGTTAGACACACAAGTAGTTATAGGACCCCCCTGCCCTGTAGGTAGCGCTAGAGAACTTAACCAAATACAATACACTACACGTTTCTCGCAAGAGGGTATCGTTGCGTTCGAACGAAGAACCCCTTCCCCTTGTTCGCTGCAAGGTAGGAAGACGTCCTCTAGTCTAGGCGTAGACTAGGTAGGTAGGTAGGTACTGCAAACCGATTCCATGAATGCCCTATGCTGTACAATACGGCTGAGGTAAGTATGTAGCTGCTGGCATGGCAGTCCTGGACGTGTAAGGGAGTGCACACCGTGGCATGACGTGGTAGCGGGATACAGTAGCTCTACATGTAGCGACGATTCCCAATGACAGATCAGCTTGAGTGAGATGCTGGGGTGCATAGCTGGTGGTGGGGGCTTCTCATGAAGATGTTGTCCAGGTACAACCTGAAGTCTTTGAAGAGGACCTCGGGAGGGGTTCATAGGTTCAGGTTCTCGGTCCCTGATCCAATTAGTGAAGTTTTTACCTACCGCGATTGGCCGTCCCAGCTGACACCTCTAGGCTACGGGTAGCGTGGCCCGGTATCTACTGTACCTGCCTAGGTACCTAAGTATCCTGCCTAGCGCACTGCTATGCAGCCCACCACACCTTTCGCTCGCCAACGCTATCCCCACTAAGGTACCTTTTAACAGGGGTCAAGGTACGCTATCATGCTGCCTAAGGCGCCTAAGTAGTGTACATCAGTGAATCCCTTCAGCAGTCAAGTTAAGGTAGTGCGTCACAGCGCAGCTGTTGGAGCTAACCGACCTGCCGTACCTCAGTACCTACCTACCTCCAGCCCACCTGTGAACAAAAAGAAATTTAGTTGCTGAATTACTTTTGAGCTCTGGAGTCTGTTTTCATGATGTTCCGTCATCTTCAAGCACCTCTGGCTCTAATTGGTCCATGTACTCTTTAGGGCTGTAGCGGCTGCATCGAACTGCTCTCTACCTGCTTCTAATTCTGTTGTGTTTGCCTGACCTGACCCTGTATGTACGTTGGTCTCTCTCTAAGCATCAACTCCACCCGTTTTCGGGATCCCACGAGACAGCTCGTTCTTTTATTAATGCTATAATTTATACTCGTCATCCTACGATACTTCTTCTACATAATAGCAGCCTTTTTTTTTTTTTTTTTGTAGCGTCTTGTAACTGTCTTCTCAGACAGACTGTGGCTCTGTTTGGGGCTTCATCTCTTGTCCAGTCTTGCCTTGCTCTCTCCTGTCCGATACTGTCGCCCTCGACCATTTTGTTTTGCTCATTTTTCAACTAGAGAAGCCACGATCGGCAGTAATATTGTTACGCCCTTGCGACGCGCGAGTCGGTAGGTGTTGCAGATGTGCAGTCAATCACGACCTGCCTTCTCTGGCTGTTCCGTCTTCCAGTTTCCAGCCCTGTGCCGAAGCCCATGCTCCCGCCATGTTCGGCCGTTCAAACAGACCTTCCCTAGGCCAATATGACTTCGCCATGCTTGACCCCAGCTTAACCGAGCCCCCTGCCCGAGCGAGAGCGAACTCGAGACTCCGTGAAGCCCAGCCGCCACTTCACAATCTGCAGCACAATCTGCAGCACAATCTGCAGCATCTCCAGGGAGATTCGAGCAGTTCCGAGGACGACATAATACCGAAATCGAAACCGTTGAGCAAACACTCACGGTCAATGAGCCATCCATTCCCCTCTTTATTTTCTAGCAAGAAGAAAAAGAATGCTGCGGCCGACAGCGAGCTTGGCTATGTCGACGACGCTGGTGACCGGGATTTTAACCCCAAATTATTTCCGAGTTCGTCTCAAACCGCAAATACCAGCAAGATAGTCACTGGGCCCGCCGACCTCGCCACGGGGAACTGTATGACATGTGCTGGCCTCGTACGGTGGCCCAAGGATCTCCAGGTCTTCAGATGCACCAGATGTTTGACGATAAACGACCTGAAGGCGTTTGCCCCTACCCCTCGTCCTACTATACGGGTGGTCTCCCGTCCCGCTTCTCGGGTGCAATCGACTGCAGTCTCTCCGCTGGCGGCACCTGTGAATACACGTTCGTAATCAGAGCTCGTCTCCTCCTGCGCAAAATGCTAACTGCTGCTTCAGCAAATCTTATTTCCCTCGAGCATACACGACACCTGATTAAGAACTGTTTGCGTTCGGCTTTGCAGCAATGGTGCTCAAAGGATCTAAGTCAACAACCTACTATTGCGGATGACTACTTCACTCTTCAAGACGGCACAAGTAAGCCTGACAGTTCGCCCTCTTCAGCCAACACTCCACCGGCATCCCGTTACAATGCAACTTTCGATGATTTTTCAAGCCTAGACTTGGAGCCAAACCCGTTGAAATTTGGTTCACACCACCCGAGGTCCCATTCGATGTCGTATCCTGAAGCTATGAATTCTTCGCGTCCTCCAGTGTTACAGCCTGGAGAGAATAGTTCCCATACCAGCCCAAGGAAGTCTATTCTTGACGCTAAAGGGATGTTCAGGACAGTTGAAGACTACCTCATTCTGTGTTTTGGGACCAATTCAGCATGTCTCAATAATTCATTTGTTCCCCGACGAGTTAGTCTCAGTGGAAAGCCGCGCCCTGATGCTGTGAGACGGCCGCCTGTTGAGACGAGGAGGGACCCAGCCTGTGAAGACGCACCGATATCCGAGCTCGACCCAAAACTACTACTCCTTGGCGATTTTGCCGAGAACGGTTCATGGTGGACTGGTGGACAGGAAGAAATGAATGTTTCGAGAGCATCATCTCGGCGCCATGAGGATAGAACCTCAATTGTTACCTCTCGAACACCTCGAATTGACTGGGGTGCAGTGATGGAATGGTATCATATCGTGAACAATTCTGCGGAGACTTGGATGCAAGTCTATGAAGAGCTACAACAAACGGATGCGATACCGAAGTTAGATGCATCAACATCACAGCAATTTGAGCATTTGGCTCTCCAGGCCCAGGAACACTTGCAGAGGTCTCTTTTCAAATGTACCGAGATGCTCCTGAAGAGACCCGGACGTTTAATGAGCGAGCCTCAGGACGTACGTTTCCTATTGATCCTCCTCGCCAACCCACTCCTTGTTTCCGGATCCCACTCGTATACAGGACACTTTCCACAATCAGACAAAGCCAAAAGCCAGGCTCGAGCTACTGATACTGAGGAGCGATCGTCTATGGGACGACATTCAGGCATTCTCAAAAGGACATTTGGTCTTTTAGCTAACTCCTCTGAAACTTGTCATCATCATTTGATAACCTGGTTGTCAAGACTTCCCGAGCACATCTTAGTACAGATGAAAGACTTGGCTAGCACCTTTGTAACGTACAGGCTCTCTCGGCAGAATGAAAAGAAGGTAGAGCCACGGGTGGATTTTACGGACGGCTTGATTCCAAGAATGCCGAATGCACGTGCTAGTAATACTCCAGCTACACTACATGCGGCTTTAGAGGCCTCTAAATCGCCGAGGAAACAGAAACAGCCTCCTGAACCAAATCGAACTAGCTATACTGATGACTGGCAGATGAAAGTGGCTGCTAGATTCCTGGCTCTGATCTTTGCGGCAAATCGTTATACCTACGTGCGGCGGCATCACCCGAGTGACGGACGAATGTATGGCCCTCTATTCTCCACGAGCGACTTCTACAATACACTGGTCGATACTATTGATTTTAAGTCCGACTTCGAGCTATGGGAGTCGAGAAGGGGCAAGTTTACATTTTGCCAGTATCCATTCTTCCTTAGTATCTGGGCGAAGATTCAAATTCTGGAATTCGATGCTAAACGCCAGATGGCGGGGAGAGCAAGGGAAGCCTTCTTCGATAGCATTCTGACACATAAGAACTATACACAGCATCTCATGATCAATGTGCGCCGGGAATGTCTAGTGGATGACAGCCTTCAACAAGTAAGCGAGGTTGTTGGGAGCGGCAGCGAGGACATCAAGAAAGCGTTGCGTATCGAGTTCCGGGGAGAAGAAGGCGTAGATGGCGGTGGGCTTCGAAAAGAATGGTTCCTTCTTCTCGTTCGGGAGGTCTTCAACCCGGATCATGGTACGTATGACCTCGTCGGTCTCTGGTAGCATCCAAACTTATACTTCTCTATAGGTCTGTTCGTTTATGACGAGGATTCGCAGTTTTGTTACTTCAACCCTCACACGTTCGAAACGTCTGATCAGTACTTCCTGGTTGGCGTTGTTTTAGGGCTCGCCATCTATAACTCTACCATCCTAGATGTTGCATTCCCGCCATTCGCTTTTCGCAAATTACTCGCAGCTGCGCCCGCTCCAGCAGCCGGCACGCCTGGCCACTCACGGCCGACAATGAACTACACATTGGACGATTTAGCCGAGTTTCGACCTGCTCTCGCGAGAGGTCTGCGCCAGTTACTAAATTTTGATGGAGATGTTCAATCGACGTTTTGCTTGGACTTTGTGATAGACGTCGAAAGGTATGGCACTCGTCTCCGAGTACCTCTATGCCCAGGGGGGGAGGCAAAGATGGTGACAAATACCAACCGTAAAGAATACGTCGACCTTTACGTCAGATATTTGCTTGATACCTCTGTCGCTCGCCAGTTTGAGCCCTTCAAAAGAGGCTTCTTTACGGTATGTGCTGGCAATGCTTTGACGTTGTTCAAACCCGAAGAGATTGAACTGCTAGTGCGAGGTTCGGACGAACCCCTTGACATAACTTCATTGAAAGCTGTCGCGGCATACACGAACTGGCCTAGAGGAAGTAGTCCAAAGACCGAACCTAGCATTCTCTGGTTTTGGGACGCATTCGAGAATGCAAAGCCCAATGACCAGCGTAGGCTTTTATCCTTCATCACCGGTAGCGATCGCATTCCTGCCATGGGGGCGACATCGTTGGTTATAAAAATCAATTGCCTCGGCAATGATGAAGGAAGGTTCCCATCAGCCAGGACTTGTTTTAATATCCTATCACTCTATCTCTACCGCTCGCGGGAGAGGCTAGAAAACGCTCTCTGGCGGGCAGTGAATGAGAGTGAAGGATTTGGGCTGAAGTAATCATCATGATAATGACGAGAGAGAAACATGAATCAATTTAAACAGGCATCGCATGGCGTTTTGGAGGTCATTGGAGGATTATACCAATGAAGACAGTCTCTTGTTAATCCAAACAAAGCTCCTAAATGGGGCTTCAGGGGTATCTAAAATATCAATTTTACCGCTCGAAGAATTCTAATGACTACTCGTGCAGAGAAAGATGAACCGAGCCCGATTGCATGTTGATTTGTTCTAGTGCGACAAATTCATGGATTCATGGCATCGTAGATAATTAAGTAGGATATAAACCTTGTAGATAACTCCCCAACCAGAACCAGTAAATCTATGTGACCATACAAATGAGAGAAAGCAGAATGTAGAGCACAGTCATTTACCTATACTATCCCATATATGCAGCGCTAGCGCTCCATACTTCAAAATAAGTAGGGACTGTTAACAGAATAAGCATCTAAGAAACAATGGGAGAAAGTAAAGTAAAGAACTTGACATGGTCCCTCCGTCTAAAATCGCTATTCCCATGATTCAATCGCTCCCACGCCCATACATAATTGAGGTACCGCCAACCAACCTATTTCGCCGTCACGATTGATTGTATAATGTTTGCGGCTTTATGAAAGCACTCCTCGTAGCTTCCGACCTTATGCGCATCGCCGACAATGGAGAGCGCCACACTGGCACATCAAGGTCAGCAACAGCCCTATCGAACTAGACGATCGAAGTGGTTAAGACTTACTAATTCTCTCGCACACGGTTACTGATCCAGATACAATCACTGCCCATGACATACCCCGCGGCATCCACGAACTCGCCTTCGTTGCGCACCTGGTACAGGTTTCCAGGGTACACTCTGTTGAAGACCTTGTTGGTGAACACTGCCGGTAGCCTCGCGTCAGCCCCCATGATCCGTGCCAGTGAATCGGACCATTTCCAGTTTGCGAGCTGCTTCTCCGTGTAGTGGACTACTTCGGTGCTCTCCTCAGGGGCAGGGGCCAGCTTAGCCAGTATTCCGAGCAGGGCCTCGGTGCGCCGCAAGAAGCCTGAGCCGTCCTGTGTGCGCCTTGTCGCAGCATCCCATTCCGTCGCCGCGTCGGCCAACAGACGCCTCTTTTCAGCGACGGGCACGCTGTCGTCCAGCGCTGCTTCGCAGAATGTCACGACGCTACTTGAGACGGGTTGTCGGGGATCGGGTCGCCCACGGTGGAAGTGCTGCACCGATATCGGCTCCCAGGCGGCTGGGTTGTACCCGAAGTGCATCCGTGCTGCGAGCTGTAGAGTAAAGTCGAGGCAGTTCTTCGACGAGAAACCGGTGCCAGCAGCTAAGCTCTGGCTCAGAGCAGTGGTCTTGATGTAGCGGTAACCTCGAGTTGAGGTGATCTGTCGATACCGCTTGCGCACCTGATTCATATAGTCATCGACCGCGGCAAAGGTTTGGAGCGGGAAGTGCTCGGGTAGAGCCGCCGCGGGTTTAGTGCCTGCTCCGACTGGTCGATATGAGATGATCGCATCGTGAATAAACTCGGTCAGGCGCAGAGGTGTGGTTCCGTCAATCATGGTGTGGTCGGAGATATGCGCGGAGCGGCCGTTGGCATAGACAACAAATTGCATAGTCTTGTCGAACCATCGATTGAATCCATCGCCGGCAATACCCTGCGCTATTCTTTCTTCATTCGTGTCGGGTGCGCCCTGGTCCAAACAGACGACAAATGTTGCCTCTTCTACAGTCTTGAAATAGGCAGCGTTGACGTCGCTGAGGGCAATGATCTTCTCTCGATTCTGCACGAGCGTTAGTAAAAGACGAAGTCTACCCGTTGATTTGAAAACTCACCGAAGCCCAGATGTCACGAAAATCTGTCGTCAATATGCTTGCCCAGGAATCCTCTCTCATGTCGGCGTCGAGGATCGCCTGGAACATCCCTGTCAGCTGCTCAAGTGGCACATCGCCATGCTCATCTTGCAACGGAATCTTAAAGACATGACCTCTGCGAAGAACGGCAACGTGCCTACTCTCGGGGTATATCTTCATCTCATCACAGTGCAGACGAGGTCGGCGAACGGCGTTGAACATCCATTTCCAGTAGTACGAGCACAGCGGTCTTGGGCCCAACCAGTCATTCCCGATTTCATTTCTCTCCATCCCCCGCAAGAATTGGAAGGCCACGCTAGATAATAGGGCAGCTCGCTCTGACTGAGAATGGGGGGTTGGGCTATCGTGATGCGTGTGCATAAAAGCATTCCACGGCGCAATTGGGTGGCGGAAGTGCAGGAAAACGCTGTTAGTCTGTGTGTCTGCGAGCCAGCATTCGATGTTTTCGTCGTTCGCTCGTTCAATCAGAGAGGCATATGTCTGCGCTCCGAGGCTTCCAGGTGTCCGGAACTCCTCAAGCGCCGTAGCTAGGCTCTCTCTTTCGGCATCGTTCTGTGCGAATACTGACACCGTCTGCCAGTAGCAATCCAGATAGTCCTCCATCGAGAACATCGGGAGCTTCGGAGGCGGCGTAGCAACACAGCATTTGAAGTTGTCGAGGCCAGCAGTGTGAGTATGGCCATTCGTTCCGTTCGTGCCCTTACTACCGTTTGCACCATTGGTGGCAGCTTCTTGAACCTTTCCTTTAGGCTTGTCTTGAGCATTCACTATACGTGAGCGTTCGGTAGTCATGGCGGCCAAGGCAACGATGCTGGGCGCACCCGAGATCTCTGCCGTCTGTATAGGGGAGTCAAAGGTTCGTAGGAGCCAGTTCTTCAACTCGATAGAGACGAGGGAGTCGAATCCAATCTCGGACAATGGTTGGTTTTGCGATATTTCTTCCACGCCGCAGCCCAGGAACGAAGCACATTTGGCAATGACAGCCTCGGTGATGAGAGCCTGGGCTTCCTCCACTGTCGCACATTCACCGATACGAGAAGTGATATCGACGCTGCCTGCATTGCCTGCGCCAGCCTCGTTCTGGGCAGCTGGAAGATGGCTGAAGATTTTGTTCTTCAACGAGCTAAGATCGCCTGCATCGGCAAGGCCTTGTCTGGAAATTCCCATGATTGCGTGTGACAGCTTGTCCTGGTGAGCCTGAGGGCTCATTGCGTACTCCGCACCAAGCAATAGCTCCTCCATGGTGATGGATATGCTCTTGAGTCGATTGTTTTGTGCTTCAGAAGTTGCCGCAACAGCTCGAGAGCCTTCAACCGCTCCTAGATTGAGAGAGACATATGCTGTCTTGTTGGCATTATCAACCTTGGCGTTTGCGAACCCATCTTGGAAGGCATTTGCTGCAGCGTAGTTCGCCTGACTTCCATTACCAATGATCGTGGCTGATGATGAAAGCATGATGAAGAATTCGAGCTCTGGCGAAGCGAAAGCCTTGTCCAGGTTCATCGTACCGTACACCTTCGGGCCGAGAGGAGCAGTAAATTCTTCGAGTGTCATCTGGGCGAAAGGCCGGTCACTGAGAACCATGCCACTGTGGATCACACCCTTGACAACAAGTTGGTTCTTCTGGCAATAGTCGGTACACAGAGAGACATCCGACTCTTTAGCGATGTCACACTTAACGATATGAACGGTGCAGTCATATGAAGTGACGCTGAGCTCAATCTCCTTTTTCACTTCTGGCTCTGGTGCACGGCGAGAGAGAAGGACAACGTGTTTGGCGCCACGAGATGCAAGGAGGACTGCAAGCCTCCTCCCGATATCTCCTAGACCACCAGCAATAACGTAGGCCGCGTGCGTGGGCAGAACAAGCTGTGTTCGCTCGGGAAGAGTAGCCCTGACGGTCGATTGTTCCGGAGACTCTAGGACGATTTTTCCTGTGTGCTTTCGAGCCGCGATCAATCGAAATGCGTCTTCAACTTTGCCGATTGGGTATGTGCTAATTGGATTCATCGGACGAAGTTGACCTTTTCCGAACAACTCAACAATGCTATCGAGGTGGGAATACACAGTCTCGGGTCGACCCTGAGCGACTGCAACGAGGTCGACTGCCGCAAACGTAACGCTGCGATCGAAAGGATTGAGCCGAAGATGGCTACCCTTATAGATATCTCCTTTTCCGATTTCACAGAAAGTTCCCAGTTTCGCAACACAGTCGAAGGCATCGATAAGCATATCGCCAGTCAGGGAGTTAAGCACGACATCCACGCCTCGCCCTTTGGTCATACGCATGATACCCTGCTTGAAATCCAGCTTCCTGGATGAGAAGACGTGGCTCGCAGGGATACCGTACGTGTCCATTACCAATTGCTTCTTTGACTTCGACCCCAGGGTAACGAAGATGTGACTTGCTTCTGCATATTGAGCCAACTGGATTGCGGCTTGGCCGACACCCCCGGAAGCAGCAGTGATAAGGACTGACTGCCCTTTCTTCAAGCGGGCCACTTCAAAAAGACAATGGTACGCAGTTGAGTAGACGCATGGGATTGTAGCCGCGATACTGAACTCCATCCCCGTTGGCATCTTATGAGCGAGGTTGCCGTTGATGCGAGCGTTGCTTGCAAATGGCTTGGCGAAGAAGCCCATGACGCGATCACCCACGGTGTACCTATCTGCCATCTCTTGCCCGACCGCGGTGACGATACCGCTCATTTCTCCCACCATGGTGACAGATGGGGGCATTTGACCAAGCGAGATGAAAACGTCCTTGAAGTTGATGCCGTGTGCTCGTGTCGAGACTTGGATTTCACATGGCTCTAGTTCCGGGGCCAGCGTGTCATCACTAAAGCGGATGCTGTTAAGAAGGCCAGGAGTCTCGACTTCCAGCTGCAAGGGTCGACTTTGGTCATGGTAGCTGACTTCGACGAGGCTGTCTTGTCCTTTGAGGCGGCCACCAACACCTCTGAGGAACTTTTGGTCTACCTGCAGACGGGGGATCATCACATGTCCGTTGCGATAGATGTACTCGTTCTCTTGCTGTAGGCCTGTCAGGCCGGTGCTCTGAGCGACAATAATCTTCGAGAGGTGCTGGCAAATGTCCTCAGCGCTAGTTAGGGTGACTTGGTCATCCACCTCGAAGGTTGTCAGTGACGTAGTGCCCTCATTTTCGCGGCGGATGACTCTCGAAGCTCCCTGTATCATGGACCTCATTGACGTTGCTATCGGAGAAGACGTATCTTGGAGGGCAACCCAGATAATTTTAACGTTCGAGTTGAGGAGCTCCCTAAGTCGCGTAAAGACTTGGGCATCTTGGTTCAGCAGCAGCGTGTTTTCTGCAGTATCTAGAACGATGTATGTCTCATTTGGATTGATAATGGTATTTTCCAAGATATTGCAGGACCAGGTCCAATGCTGATCATTTGGAGCTGTGGCCCCCATCAACCCCGATGCAATCGCCCGGGACGCGAGAGAGTAGGCTCCTTTGACTATGTGTAGAGGTGTAGATACAGGGTTGCTCGAGGCGACGCTGGCGGTCTTGGTGGTGACCAGTATGAATGGTGTCTGCCATTCCGTCTGAGGACCATCGATACGAACATCGACGCCGGTAAACGAGTGTCCGTTGAATACAGTTTCTAGTTGTTCTACTGAAGGACCTGAACTTGATGGTTTGACGATGACTAGTTTTCCGCCGTCACGCAACAAGCTGTGGAAGTTGGTCACTTCCGTCCCAGCGTCTGCTGGGGTTAAGACATCCGTGGATACGACGATGACATCGTATTTCTTCTCCAGTTCATCAGAAGAGAGATCTCTTGTAACGTCGAGTGGTCTCAAATTGATGTGCTTGAGCCAAGGGTCTAAGGCTTTGTCAGCCTGTGCGGAACTCGCGATGTCATAACAGTCCGGCCAGCAATCTTTCCCTTCCTGCATTAGTGAAGAAAGCAATGGTAGTGTAACTGTCTCTATCGCACATCCTGAGTTCTGTTAGCTCCGATCTAAGAGAGCGAAACTACCCGGGGGTTCATACCTATTTCTAGCAACTTCATCCTAGGGTTTTTGAAAGCCATCAGGCCTAAGTATTCTTTCAATTTTTCCTCGATATTCTTGGATTCACTGCCTTGAATTGCGGCAGCAACGTTGTCAGGGCGAAGAAAATCAACATCTGGTTGGCGGACAAGCGAGTACACCTTCTTGTTGGAGAAAGGGCCTTCGTCTTTACTGTCTGAAAAGACGTTGAACGCCCGATAAGTGAACGAAGCTGTCAATGCGGGTACCATCTGGCCCTGCGCATTCTTCTGAAAGACGACAGACTGCGATTTGACCGCACGTGTGCCCTGAGGCTGTTGTGTAGTTGCCAAGCACAGCTCATTCCCGGAAATCTTGGTGAAGTCTGAGGAGATTATCATCTCGTTTATCTCGCCGACAACGATTGAGGCATCGCGACAAGGTCTTTTCGCAAGGAAGGCACCTATGTGGCAAAATGAATCGAGCAGAGAGGGATGTACAAGGTGAGGCTGCATCTCATGCCCAGGTAACAGCTGTGCATAGTCAGGAATGGCGACGGAGCACCATCCATGATCTGGACCTGTATGCACATCACCTAACAGCGAGAACGATTTGCCATAGTTATTCCCGGACGCGGCAAGTTGAGTATAAAAAATATCTCGATCCATTTCCTCCTCGGACTCAGACATGACCGTGCTGAGTAACTCGAGTTGCTCCTCGGCTCTCAGGCTTTCTTCGCTGTTTTCCTCAACCTCGTCATTCTCTGTTCCTATCTCGCCTGCAATAAGGCCGTTGCAGTTCTCATACCATCGTTTGCTTGCTTTATCGAATGACAAGATTTTGAATTCGCGCCAGCGTAGCCCTACTTTACTTGGGCTTATGGTTAGCTGCAGCTCGACTTCTGCATCTTGGTCCTCGAGCGAGAGTGATACCGCTTGGACGATTGTCATATCGCGTATTACGAATCTCTTCACATCTGCTTTCGTCTGTTGAATCTCAAGCAGTTGCTTCATGGCTTCCACGACCATGCCAACAAAACCTGAAGCAGGAAAGACGGCATCTCCATCTATGGCGTGGTCCTTGAGCCAGGGGATAGCATCAAGGTTGAGCACGTGGCGCCATCGTGGCTCGTAAACACTACTTGCAGGATCTAAAAGGCCGCAAAGGTCGTTGTAAGGGAATTTACGAAAACGATGTGCCGCACTAATTCGTGACTCGGACCAATGTGAAGATTCGTCGAACGCATAACCAGGCAGATCTGAGAGTGCCTTGGGGCTACCATTATTTGATCCACGCACAAGTTTCGCGATTGACTTCAAGTCCAGATCGTGCCCTAGCTCGAAGAGCTGCCCAATCATTGACAGGAAGGACTTGGAGGCATCTGTTTTCCTATTCAATGCTGATAAACAGGTGTGTTTAAAGCCAATATCCGACAAAGTCTGTTTTGTAGGACCTGCAAGTGCTCCTGTAGGACCGATTTCGAGGAAAGTGAATTGATGATCGCCATTGGGCAAGGACTTTTTCATTTCCTCAGCAACTAGACGTAAACCGTCCACGAACTGGACCTGTGAGACGAGATTCTGGACCCAATAATCTGCGGTGAACCCATCTAATTTCAGAGATCCCGTAACCGTAGAACAAAATGTAATATTGCTCTCCGTACGGCCGGACTGGATATTAGCAAGCGATGCCCTGTAGTCGTCAGCTACAACTTGCATATGATGAGAGTGATACGCGGTATCAACCCTTAATCTTCTGGCGAATATTGACTCGGCGTCCAGCATCTGCTTCAGCTCGTCTAGAGCTTGTATGTCTCCTGATATGGTTGTGCTTTGAGGGCTATTGACACATGCGACGCAGACTCTCCCGCTTCTGATTCGCTTAACATATGGTTGGATGCCGTCTTCACCAAGGCCGACGGCAAGCATGGATCCCGGGATAGAATTTCTGCGCTTGGCACCTCCGGAATGAACTCCGCGTCGGTATGCCCTATATGTCTGTTAGGGGCTTCTATCAAGAATGAGTTAGAGGACTTACGCTTCCATGGCAGACTCATGTGTGAGAGCTCCAGCGGCATAGGCAGCTGCTATCTCTCCTGAACTGTGACCAACCACACATTTTGGGCGTATCTTCAGGCTCGAAAGTAAATCGACCAAAGCGATTTGTAATGCAGTCGTCGCCGGTTGTGCCACTTCGGCTTCGTTCAGCCTTGAAGTTTGCTCACCCGTGAATATCTCCTCCTTTAAATGCCAATCGCAACCCATTCTTAGGAGGAGACTCTCTGATTTGGAGATAGAGTGACTAAAAGCCGGGAAGTTGATCAGTTCTTTCCCCATCCCAACCCATTGAGCTCCCTGACCTGTAAATATGAAAGCGAGGCGACTAGTTGGTGTCGCTCTTACTGCGCGAGCAGTGCCCAACTTCTCGCTCAAGTCACTCAGGTCGGATGCTATTATAGTGTGACGCCAGGGAAGAAGTGATCTCCGAGTCAGAAGGGTGTAGGATATGTCAGAGAGCTTTTCTTCACTCAATTTGCTCTTAGCAGCCCATGTGGACAACTTTTGTGCGTATGTTTTCAGCGATGCCTCTGTGTTGGCGCTTAAGGCAAAGAGCCGCAAAGGAGAAGATGTCGTATGATTTCCACTCACACCGTTGACGCCGTTCACACCATTCGCACCATCCACCCCTTTCACGCCATTTAGGCCCTTTGCGCCATTTGTGTGGCCGTTTGTGCCGTTCATATGCCCAAGGTCATTTCCATTTACCTTAAAGCTGTATCCGTTCGATTGCCTAATTGATGTAGAGAGCCTTGTAGTAAGCCAATTTGAACTCTCTAAGAACGAAGACAAAGATTCAATAATAACGTGTGAGTTGGTGCCTATTTTTCAGCTTTCAGTCAGAGGCCTTCAGAAGGTTTGCGAGCCATTTGATGAGCTTACCTCCATACCCGAAGCTGTTGACCGAAGCTCGGGAAGGCCCAGGTGGCAACGGGGACAGTTCTGTGACAATCTGCAGTTTTCAGTGAGCGGCATGCTATGCAGAGAACGGCAACGGTTCCCTACCTTTATATGTCGCTCGCCGAGTTTCAAGGCTGGCTTAGGCTCGACGAAATGCAATTGCGGCGGAATTAGTTTCGAGTTCAGCACGTTGATGGACTTTAACAAGCCAGCAAGGCCGGCTACGGCTTCAAGATGTCCTATATTAGCTTTGACAGATCCGACAATGAGGTCGTTCTGTCGCTGCTTTCCTTCACAGAACACTTGATAAATGGATGATATCTCGTTCGTATCGCCTGGCATCAAATGTCAGCTCGCAGGAAGATTGGTCAGTGCAGGTAGGGAGCGTAGTCTGGACACTCACCGGCTACTGTTCCCTATTTTCAGTGAATCAGTGTTTGGGATCTCAATATTCTGGGATCTACGAGTACTTACAGTGCCGTGCGCCTCAATATACGGGGTTTCGTCGGGGTGTAACCCCACTTGACTATATACGGATCGCATCAAGTCCCTTTGCGCTTCACCGCTAGGGGACATGAGACTACCTGCCGATCTTCCATCCTGGTTCAGACCAGAATTCACAATCACCGTATGAATAGGGTCACCGTCTGCAAGTGCTTCGTCAAGACGTTTCAATATCAATGTTGCCACACCTTCACCTCGGCCGTAGCCGTGACCACGGGAGTCAAACGCGTAGCAATGCCCGTCAGCATTGAGCATTCTATGCAAGATCAGCCATCGGAGTAAGACATGTCTTAAAGGAGTGAAACTGTATGTACCCGAGTGTAGACATATTTGTTGACTGATCCGGATCAATCAGAAGTTGTGCCCCGCCAACAATTGCCATGTTTGATTCACCAAGCCTCAAGCTCTGGCAAGCTTGGTGAAGGGCGACGAGGCCACCAGACTATGTGGATTCAGTAGGGTTAGTCTCAAGACTTTCTCCAGCCGCGGTGCTAATAAGAGTCAACTTACACAGCCAGTATCAAGGGTGAACGAAGGTCCCTTGAGATCGAAAAAGTATGATAAACGGTTGGCCAGAATTGCTGGGCCAACGCTGGTAGTGTGAAATCCAGATAATACTTGCATGTCCCTAAAACCCATCCGTTCATAGTCATATGTAAAAGTGCTCACATACACGGAGGTTTTGCTGCCTCGGACTCGCTCCATCGGAATGCCAGCATTCTCAAGAGCCTCGTACGTTGTCTGAAGCAATATCCGTTGCTTGGGATCAATAGTGGCAGCTTCTTGGCGAGATACCTGGAAGAAGCGGGCATCAAAATGAGAAATATCTTGCTGTAAAAAGTACCCATGTTTTGATGGTATCCCGCCCTTCGCATTCTGTTGGGTAGAGTAGAATCCATCACGATTCCATCTGTCTTCGGGGACAGGTCCGAATCCAGAGCCTCCATTGTTGAGGAGCTGCTCAAGGTCCTCGAGGCTGTTTGCACTTCCTGGCAGGCGGAAAGCAACACCAATAATAGCAATGGGAGTCGGTTTATGCATGCTTCTCACGCTGTAGATGATTTGGAATCTTAAAAATTAATAAAAAGTATTAAGTTGGATTGCAAGCCCACGAGGACTTTAGGTGCATGACTGTGTATGTGACTAGGAGCGGATGGGTTCCTATTTCACAAACATGCCTACGATCACAGCAGTCCTCGCATTTTATTTACAGACCACCCGCAGTTATCAGATTGGCAAAAATACACCAAGCACCAACACGATACCGACTTGGTACAAGATATACCTTGCGGCACTAAACATGCCGTATTAAGTAGCATGCCTACCTACTGCTCCCCTGAGATTATGGATCCGTATAAAAGACCACGTCCTAGTAGAGTTCCTGATGACTCTCAAGGCCCCTCAAAATTACCAGAACGAGACGTAAAGATTTCTCTCCAATTTGACAACCCTGCCTCCTCCATCCGAGACCCGTTACCTAAAGGGGGCACTTGAGAACTATCGAATCGAGCTGTGACAAATATGGGGGCAAAGTACACCAGCTCATGCAGCCACGCCACTTGGCGTTGGAATGACACGATGTCTTATCAGAGACGCATGAAAATGTAAAGAAAAAACAAGATTCGCAAGTCAGAATATTACTAAACCTGAAAAAATCTTGCTGTACATGTTCGATTTACTTGGTTGTACAGGTGTCTATACGAAATACTACACTATGACTGTGAAATCTTGTTATACACTTTGGGATGCTTGGTTACACAGGTACCTGGGCGGAATACAACACTGCCTGTATGACAGTTCTCCCTCGACTAGGAACATCATCGCTAATGCAGAGATCCTCGCCCGAAAGAGACATGATCGACAGGGTAGGCCCTTTTTCAGCCCAGGAACCGTCTAAGCATGTCATTTCGGTACCTACTGCCTTGCTCTCGACGGTCACGCACTTAACCGAGGGTCTAAGCTACGAGGTCTAAGCTACAGTGCAAGCCAGACGGTGGTTCGAAGTCACTTGTTGACCCGATTTACTGGTAATTGCCGGGGATCCACTCACGATCCTACGACGCCCCAGGGCCGTCCGCTCCCTGCTAGGCTGTCGATCCTGTTACCAGCTTCATGGCACTAGCCGAGCTAGAGAGCGACAGGGAGGCACTAGTGCGGCGCCTATGTTGACCACGCAAGACGTTGCCGATTACAATATGCAGATGTATCACCGTTTGACTCGACCACGTTTACGTTCACGCGCTGGTTGTGTCTTGGAAGTGTATGCAGACGCAAATATGAATGTAGTGTTTCCAATCTGCTCTCACACTAAATTATCTCCTAGTCCTAGAGTTTAACGAAGTTATTGCATGCTGGACACTTCATGACATTGGCTTCCATTTTCTAGTATCTCCTGTTAATTTCAAATCTGCTCTACAATGGTTGTTGTTCCTATCGAAGGGGCTTCCTCACCCGTGCTCTCCCCAGAGGAATACTGGCGAGAGGCCTTGGCTGGCTGCGAGCATACACCATATCCTTCCCTCCCATCGTCCATTGAACACCCACATGCAACCCAGGTAGTGCAATACCGGCTCCCTAATCTTGAGCGGCGCTCGAAGGGAATCAGCACCTCCACACTCATTCATGCAGCATGGGCGTTGATTCTCGGTCGTATGACCGACTCGGAAGATGTCGTCTTCGGCTTTACAACGCCTGGGTCATGTGAGCCCATTCCCTTTCGTGTCCGATTGCAAGACGATCATATTGTCGAACTATACTTGAAGACGATACAAAAGCAAGCAAGTGAAGCGAATTCATTTGCGTCAATCGGACTAGACGGAATAGCTAAAATATCTTCTGACTGCCGAGAGGCTTGTTCGTTTCAAAGCGTGCTTGATGTCACGGCTGAATCGGACGACAACTGTCCGCTACGAAAACTCGACAAGTATGGTTTCACTATTAAGTTGGAGGTGAAAGGTACTTGGATAGACGCATCGGCCTCACTAGATTCAAGAATGATTGAACCGCAGCTTGCCTATAAGCTTCTATACCGACTCGGATACGTCATACAACAGCTTGACCTCGCAAAATCTGAAGAAGCATTAGAAGGCGTTAAGATGATTCCACCACCGGAGTTGAGCTTAATCCAAGAATGGAACAGCACTCTCCCGCTTGTTTCTAAGAGGCGTATTCACGACGTCATTAAAGACAACGTGTTGGCCAGACCCGGTGCGGCAGCAGTATCTGCTTGGGATGGTGAAATGACATACCAGGAATTGGAGGATCTTTCCACGAATATTGCACATCGCCTCGTTAAGGCAGGGCTCGGACCTGAGAAAATTGTACCCCTGTGCTTTGAGAAGTCGAAGTGGACTGTCGTAGCAATGCTTTCTGTTCTCAAAGCGGGCGGCGCATTTATTCTGCTCGATGCAAGCTTGCCCGCAGCTCGCATGCAGACTATATGTCAAAGGGTCGAAGCCGGAGTTTGCATAACATCTACTTCCTGCGAGTCCCAGTTATCTCCTTTCGTTGCTCAAACTATAGTGCTTTGCGAATCAGCAACTGAGTCTTCGGCGTTGAACAGTCACGAGGATTCTCCTCACACTGCAACCGTGGACCCGCGCAATGCTGCCTACATAATCTTCACATCGGGTAGTACTGGAGAACCAAAAGGTTGTGTAGTTGAGCATCAGTCATACTGTTCAGCGGTTTTTGGGCACGGTAAAATTCTAGGCATGAGCTCAAGCACCCGCGCTCTGCAGTTCGGCTCTTATAATTTTGCTGGAGCCATCATGGAGACGCTGATGACATTGATGTACGGGGGTTGTGTGTGTATTCCATCCGATGAAGACCGCACCACTGCCTTAGCCCAAGCTATCGGAAAGTTGAACGCTAATTGGGCGTTCTTGACATCCACGGTACTAGCTCTCATACACCCTGAGGAAGTTCCATCTCTGCGGACGATATGTGTCGGAGGTGAGCCGATTCGCAACTCTCAGATCAAGGAATGGGCGCCCAAAGTTCAATTGCGCCAGACATATGGCAGCGCAGAAACGGCTGCCGTCGTCGCATCCGCCGCACTAGACGCATCATCTACTGTTAGCAGTGTCGGCAAGCCGACAACTGCGCGATGCTGGCTCACGCATCCCGCGGATATCAATCAGCTTGTTCCTATAGGTGCACCAGGGGAGGTAATTTTTGAAGGGCCAACCATAGGTCGTGAATATATCGGTAATGCAGAGAAATCAGCGCAGGCATTTGTTAGGGCGCCGGAATGGCGAGAAGCCCTGGGCCCGCCAGACATTTCCTCCAGATTCTATCGAACAGGTGATATAGCAATTTATCGAAGCGACGGCAGCCTTGAGCTCCAGGGGCGGAAAGATACACAAGTCAAGATAAGGGGACAGCGTGTTGAGCTCGGAGAGATCGAACATCAAGCAAGATTGGCCTCTTCAGCACTAAAAGAAGTCGCAGTGGATATCTCAGTTGTCACCGGCTCACGTCCAACTCTGATTTGCTTTCTAGTAATAACGTCTGGCGACGACTCCACGATAAAAGACGTTGTACAAGCCGTACGCGCGCATCTTGATAATACTCTTCCATACTATATGGTTCCCTCCCTATTCTTTCCACTCCTGGTCTTTCCACATACGATCTCCGGCAAGCTGGACCGGAAGCGATTGCGAGAAATAGGCTCGACGATGGCTTCACAGGAAATGCAAAAGTCGCGTATCGCGGCGGCCAAACAACTGACACAGCCATCCACAGATACCGAAAAGAATTTACAGGATATATGGTCGAGAGTGTTGAAAACAGATAAGGGCTCTATCGGTCTCGAAACAAGCTTCTTTCAGCTTGGTGGAGACTCTGTTACGGCCATGAAAGTTGTGGCAGAGACCAGGAAAGCCGGTATGCACTTGACCATGGCGGACATATTCAGGACCGATACGATTGCAGGCTTAGCCCATGAGCAGACGCTGCGTGCGGAATCGAATCCTGGAAAGCCTCAGGGAGAGCCTCTCGACGAGTCATCTTCGATGTCTGTTCTTGAACATATGGATCTGAAGGACAGCGGTATTCAACGCAATGATGTTGAAGCTATATATCCCCTCACAGGCGTGCAGGACCTGCTCGTAACTACTACCAAAACCACTGGAATCCTGGCGGATTATTTCGTTCTTGATCTTAATCCCGAACTGGATCTGGCTATATTGGAAAAGGGATGCAAGAAGGCTTTCCAAAGTTTCCCAGTCCTGCGCGCATGCTGGTTGCGTCTTCAGGAAAAGTATTGGCAAGTTGTCCTCCATAAAGTTGACCAACCGTTCCGTATTGTGCAGGCCTCAGGAAATCCTGTGGAGTTCTGTCAGAACTTCTGCCTTACGGACATGCAGAGTCTATCACCTACCCAGCCCACTGCCGCGTGGTTCCTACTTCGTCATGAGAGCGAAAGCATGAAGCTCGTGCTTCGAATGTCTCACGCCCAATATGACGCCTTTAGCATGCCACTGATCTTCGAATCTGTTTTCGATGATTACAATGGAAAGAGTGCTCCAACTCAGCCAAATTTCCCAACTTATTTGTCTCATATCTCCCGCCTACGCTCTCGCTCGATTGCGTACTGGAGTCAGGCTTTAAAAGGCTCCCGGCTTACTCGCGTCGGCCCTTACTTAAACCCACCTGTTGCAGCTCTCGCATCTGCATCTGGCCTTGTTGCATCGCAGGCTAATGCGCATCTGCCATCGCACCCTAAGAAGATTACCCCCGCAACGCTTGTTCGGGCTGCTTGGGCTATTCTTTTATCATCATTGACAGGTCTTGCGGATATCACATTTGGCCAGGTCATTGCTGGCCGTAATGCCGATATTCCTCAAATCGAGAAAATTGTGGGATGTTGCCTTAATATCGTGCCTGGACGGGTCAACATAGCATCATTCACTACGGTGGCTGAACTATTAAGTGGTAACCAAGAGGAATTTCTGAAGATGGGTGATGCAGATTCGTTGGATTCAAGGGATATTCTCAAGTGCTGCACTGACTGGCCATCTGAAGAGGCATTCGATTCTATCCTCCATCACCGGGATGTAGATGCCGAGCCCGAAATTCAAACTCCAAAGGGTGCATCAAACATCAAAACTCTAGGCATCCCGCTCGTGCCGCCATTCCTGTTCATCGTCTCTGTATCACATAGAGACAAAATGGGCCTTGAGATTTTTGGTAACACACATATGTTGACACAAAAAGCAGCACAATCACTTGTCGACAAGCTTGCCTATATCACCGAAAAGCTAAGTACCACCCCAGAGATCAGCGTATCGTCGTTGATAGAGGAAGTGGGCTCGGTATTATAATATATGTTGTCGTCAAGTATTCTTGCGCAAAGAACTTTGTAGTTGTACTTAGAGATTCATTCTGCAATATAAGCGTACTATATCACGATAATTTTTATGAATTATGACTGCGCCTTCGCCATTGAGATTGCGATGCTTCCTAATCGACTCCGTCTTCCTCGTAACCCCCCTCTCTCTTTCTTTCGTTTTCTTTCGTTTTCTTCCTTCACTTCTTTTTTTCAACTCGAAATCTGACGTCATCTCGTCATGAACCGTCATTTCAAGGGTCTGTGCGATGTTCACATGTCAGTCCAGTCGGGAAATAGCATTAAGAATGTACAGGCACTCGCTTAGATGCTGTAGGAAAAGCTGAGATTTCAATGCTACTGTAGAACCAAGCGCTTACAGGAACACGACTTGAGCGTAAACGCCTGTGAGCCAATAATGAAGAGCAGGGCTGGTTCGCATATGTATCCCGCTTACCTCTTTCATAACCGCACTATTGCCTGCCCAGTTGCGTCGGTTTCCGGACGGCCCATCGTGCGGTAGTGATATCTTAACAAGAGTACTGCAACTAGCTACTTTGGTTGTCAGCCGAGGGACCTTCCTAATGTATATTTGGGCTCTGACATTGACAGCTTGCACTGGAGTCCCGCTGCATATGACGGCAAGACTGAACTTCGCCTATGCGAACGGGCCTCCTTTTGCTTTGCCAAACTTGGAACTGCGCTGCTACTCAGCTAGCAGCCCCAATCCGTGCCCCAATTTTCAGGCCACACGAGTCCTGAAAAGTGGACGAGACTGAAATTATCTTGTATTTCGATCTCCAGTCATTTTCACTCAGTCTCATACTGGCTTGGCAGACACCTCTGAGCCCACCTGGCCGCTGCAACGGCCGCGACCATGTGAGCCATTAACTTGCCAACGTGTAACATTGATAAGTCTAGACCTTGGCGGGATTTACTAAATCAAGCTTCGAATCCTCCTTCATAGGATACGTTCAAGCTGAGGCATGTGGTTGGACCACTGCAGGCGAGTTAGACTACCTACAGTCAGCGACAAAATCCTTTATCGCTACGCTATCTAGATCTACCGAGAACGATCTCCTAAAGAGGTAAACCCTTGGATGCATGGGTCTCACGCGCTTTAGAATTGGTGGAGGGCACTTCTCGGGGCAATGGTAGTCTTCCCGATTAGGTATGAAAACACAGTCGATCTAGAGATACTTGCCTTCACAGTGCGCCTGCTCATGTACACCATCCCTGAAAGGTCCCCGACGACAGGGGACCAGCCCAGCAGAGGGGTACGCTTACCTCTTCCAGCAATGGTATCGACGATCACAAAAGACGATCCGCGTATCTGCGCGTACTACGCTTTCTTGGACGTATACATTTGCAGTCTCGCAAGAGCAGCTAGTATAATCAAGCTAAGATGATGTTCGCTGTTGTACGGCACCCCCCCATCAAGTATCACGCTGCTATGTCAGTGCGCCCTCAGAGATCGTACCTCCAGTTTCCTTCAAGTTGTGGCGTATTTGTAGGGAGCAGCAGCATGTCTTACTCATTTCAAAGGCCAAACGATCGGTGAGCTCGTTGCTACTCTATCGCACTCGTTAAATGCCTACAGAATACCTACCACGCCAACCGACAGGTTTCTCCGCCTAACCTAGCATGGGAAGGGTCATACTCGAGAGTTTGGCCAAAGTGCCTGGATGTCTACGTGAGTCCATAGCATTATCCAGAGCAGAATATCGCAGGCTGGGGGACTCAGGGTTGAGGGTTTCAAATCCCATTCTGGGAGGACTGAGCCTGGGCAGCTCGCGCTGGCTTCCCTGGGTTTTAGATGAGGACAAGGTACGTATATAACAGGGGATAGCTGATAACAGCGATAGACTTACCATCGGTCCTGACTGTGGATATTTACTTATTTTGGCTAGGCACTTGGGATTCTCAAAACGGCCTATGATAATGGGATAAACACGGTAAATAAGCTCTACTACACCTATCACTTCTCAGTCCTGGTGATCTGACATTCTAATAGTGGGATACAGCAAATGTCTACTCCAATGGCGAATCCGAAAGGATCATGGGGAAGGCGTTGCAGAAGTATAATATTCCCCGTCAAAAAGTGGTTATAATGACCAAGTGCTTTCGCGTCTTATGCGACCCCGAGAATTTTCACCATGAGTCTACAGTGACAATGCACCACGAAGCAGCAGACCGGAGCAAGGACTATGTAAATCAATGGGGTACGTATATGAAAGGATAGCTTTCCTTGCAAACGAATTTATCATTCCTAACCATACGCCAGGCCTTTCACGTAAAGCCATTTTCAATGCTGTTGAGGGGTCCCTGGAGCGTCTCAACACTAGTTACATAGATGTTCTCCAGATACATCGCTTTGATCCGACTGTTTCGCCAAAAGAAACGATGCGCGCTTTGGACGACTTAGTGAGGGCTGGAATGGTCCACTATATCGGTGCCAGCTCTATGTGGGCATATGAGTTTGCCATGCTGCAAACCGTTGCTAAAGAAAATGGCTGGACGCAGTTCATTTCTATGCAGAATCATTACAACTTGATATATCGGGAGGAAGAGCGTGAGATGATTCCATATTGCAGGCTGACTGGTGTCGGCCTTATACCGGTAATTCCATCATACGAGCCAGTCCCTTTCGATCTGAAATCTGAGACACCCGTACTGATGTTTGGCTTCTTTTGGCAGTGGGCTCCGTTGGCGTCAGGCATACTAGCCAGGGATCCAACAGCATTTAGCACAGCATCCAAGCGCGCTGGAACTGGTAAACTTGGTTCCATTTACGACACGGGCGAAGATGATACTCCGGATAAGATAATTATGCGAGTCAAAGAGGTCGCAACTAAACGAGGCTGGCCGATGAGCCATGTCGGCCTCGCTTGGCTCAACAAGCGAGTTACTGCCCCCATCCTCGGGTTCAGCTCCGAAGAACGTATCCTTGAGGCATTATCAGCGCGGGGTAAGGTGCTCTCAGACGAAGAAGAACAGTATTTGGAAGAGCTTTATCGCCCTAGGGCTATTCAGGGCCATTCTTGATCCTAACCAATGCGTTTTGAGTTGGTATAAAGCTGATTGTCCCCGGGCTCAGAGACATTCAATTTATATATTATCTGATTATATTCCACATAAAGCCATCTATGAGATGATAGGGGATTGATGGAACTATTAATTAAGCATGAGAATTATCTTTCGCTATGACATATCCTGTATTTTAGATCGGTATACATCAAGGTTATGAGTGTATTCTTATTGTCAAGTTAACTTTATTTATTATGTCAACTTCCTGCCAGAATCGCTCGTTGCATAATGGGACAAGCTAGGATTTGAGAAGAAATTTGTCCTGAGAAGGTAGCTATACCGTTACCTATTGCGACGGCGCTCTTTGATACGAGTGGGTGTGGCCCATAGTAGTTGTATAGCGCCGTGTAGCAGATTCCATTATGCCCGGGGAAACGAGATAACGTCTCAATTACACATGCACAGGAGGTGCAAAGACAACCCCATCGAGTTTCCGCATCAACGCAGATATAAATGAAACCGTATGAATGACTCCTGTAAATTGCAATACAACGATCGCTTTGGAAGCTTATAAAATTCGGTTAAAACGTTGGCATCGGGCAGTGGTATCACACGGAGATGCCGTATCATTCACATGCTCACTAGATAGGTTGAGAAAGAGCGAGGTTCTACAATTAGAATTTTGAGGCAGAATAGAATGGTCTCGCTCCCCTCGTGTGACTTTGAGAGAGGGCCGAGAGGCGTCCCACGGAAATGTAAGAGGGAGGTCATTATGGCGTGAAAAGGGATCCTGTTGGCTGGGACTTACCAAGATATAGTCGGCCTTTACAGCCTCTGATGGCCAATAAATCTAAGAATTCAGTGGCCTCATGTGAGACATGTCTCGTATTATAGCACCGAGACCTGTCGCGCGCAATCTCCCTCACAGCAGCGTTGATTCTAATTGATACCTACAGATTTGCGTGCTGGTTGGTCTGACTCGTTTGCTCACCTTTTGTTCCCCATGAAACCATTAGGTCTCATGCTTCCTAATTACTTGACCAATCGATGTGAACCACTACGGCCGAGTCGAGACCTAGAGCCTGGTGGCCAATAAAACGGCTACGAAAAGATTTTCGTTGCACATGATACCACACAGACTTTGTTTCATATTATGCCAGCAGCTGAGCTCTAGGACTTTGAAATATGCGCAGAATTATCGTAGAGTGTCACTAAGGCAGAGATTATAGGACACGTAACTAATTTAGTGACAAATCTAAAAATAGGTAAGGTTATTCGCGTTTGTTGGCGTGTTTCGTCTTTGTAACGAGAACAATTGAATTATGACAAGAATACAAAGAAAAGTTCTTAAGGCACGCCTTGCATACGTTAAGATACTTCATTCAGGTTCAGATCTATGAATGTTCCTATCCGAAGATGTTTGATCTTAAGTGTCATAACAAACAAGTTTGTTTTCGAAAACATAATCTTTTGTCAGGAACTGACGCTGAAAATTATCGCGCTATATAAGTTTGATAATCTCTCGGGTCAGCCTTCTGGGTTCCAACTCTTCCATTAAGTTCCTAAACCAAACTAACCCAGTCTTACATCGGAATCATACCGTACCCACGCATACACCAGACAGAATCTCAACCTCGAGAAGCTTCCGATCCGAAAAATGTACAGCACTTGTAGTCCTCAGATACTAACCTACCAGCCTGATATGACCCCTGAACCCTGCGATATGGGGAGGAAATGGCGTTGTTGCGCCTGTTCCGGGGAGAATCGTTTCGCGGATTCTACTTGCCGTCACTGTTCTCATAGTAGGTGTAGTGATTGTGCCATTGATTCTGTAGAGTCTACTGGTCACGTCGACCACGGCATTGAATGTACTGATGGCCCAATTTGTGGGCGTGGTTGGATATGCTGTGACTGTTTTGGGGCTAATTCCCTGTCACGCATGGTGTGTCGATTCTGTCAGCACCCTTGGTGTAGATTGTGCGGCATTCGTCCATGAACAGTTAATACTTTTGAATACGTCTATTGAAGCAATTCTAGTCTCGCGGTCTACTGCAAGAAGTAGACGTGTTTCTTAGCCACAGCGCATATAGCTAGAGTGACATCTAAACTATCAAACACAGAATGATAAAAATAATAGCCCTTCTATAGATAAACGCCCGCTAATCCCTTTAGAGCTTCTATCCTGCCTTACTCCCCCAGGTATCATATTGAACCGGTGGGAGTGATGTTGAACTTGGCCGCAAATGGGTCATAGGTCTGGGGGTGTGGTATGTATTCCTCACGTCCTGAAACTGTAAAATGATTATTAGCGTAATTTTCTTTGTGGGAGGTACACATGGCGCGTGAGGGATTGCAGCCCGCCAGAGTAGCTCCGTCGAGATTGAGGATACTTACCCATATCAACCGCTTCTTTACCAAAGATATGGTGGATCCAGGCGAATGCGAGATCCATTCCTGCAGTTACCTAGAGGCGGCCATTATTAGTTCTTTAGGAAAGGCAAGATGTTGGCTTCGGAGAGAATATAGGGTTATTGGTATAGAAGTAGGTTATATAGAGCAGAAACATTGCCGACTTACACCGGAGGCGCTCCAAATATTTCCGTCCACGACCCAACGGGCGGGACTCACCCATTCAGTCCTAGGGCCGTACGATGTAATGGTAGCCCAAGACTGCTTATTTGTTGTTGCTTTTCTACCATCGAGCACACCGGCCTTGGCGGCTAGCCCAGCCCCAGTGCATACGGTCAACAGGTATTTCAGCTTTGGATAGGTGTCCTTAATGAAATCGGTGATGGGGGTAACGTCCGGGGAACGCACGCCGGGACCGCCCGGGACAATCAACACTTCGATATCATCCGGTGCGTTGGCGAAAGTGTGAGTTGGGTTGATTGTGGGCCAGAAGGATGAGTTGAACTTGTTCATGGCGCTATGTGCCGGCTCTGTGGTGACGGGATCCATGGTGTCGGAAAGAAGGTACAAATTCATGGGGTGCTCAAGAGCCAGCACTTGGAGAGGGTCTATGACGCCAATCATGTCCTGCATGAGCATGGCTCGAAAGACTACAACTCCATAATTCTTGGGGATGGTCTCGTTGGCACCTAAGCATGTCAATAGACTTGACCAAAAAAAAAAAAAAAACCAGAAACCCCCCCTCCAGATTGGAAGGGGATGGTAGCACTTACCTCTAGCTCTGACAAGAGGCTTAGGGAGACCGTATGTTAATGGGCTAGCCTCGGTAACCATGGCCGTGGCCAGCACCAGCTGTAGAAGGGAAGAAATAAAGTTTTTAAACATTTTTCTATTTTAATCGTGCGATCTGCGGTCCAGCCTCTTGCGCGTGGGTATAAGTAGGGTGTGATTGTTGTGTCCCATCTCCATGTCTCTGGACGAGGGGTTGGTTGCCCATTTATATATACTATGAGCCACTTCACCAATATGGTTCAATTCACTGCATCCCTAGTATTCCGGATGTAGGTACTCGTAGTGTAAGTGTAGTTGCAGCACGCAGCTGTCGTGATCTTCCCTCTGCGCTCTTGACAAATCACGTGATGCAAAGGGGCCCAATCAAGAAGCCAAGCAGACCGGCTGGTAAAACAGAGTTGGGCCTTGTCGGGAGACGTTTCGTTTCACCGGCTCCATACCACGTGACCCCGTCCGGATCGGGCAGTGATGGCCCCTGGACAGTTGAATGATTGGCTGCCAGAGCAAACAGTGAGCAAGTTTCCCCCGGCCCCCCGGGTAAGCCTTAACCTGTCAGCGGCTGCGGAAGCACGCCTCCGCCTTCGCACATATGCCATCTGCGCGTTTGCGCCAATGGATACTTGTCCGTAGCCGTCTATTGTCGCCCAGCGTAGCTTTCCATGAAACAGGGGCGGCAAGGCCGGGCGCGAATACATCATCACGGAACCAGACTCTCCCTTCGAATGAGGGGGGCCGCGAGCTATGCATAGGCTGCCGACGGAAGAACGATCAAACGGGCTACTGGGACTACTTTAAAACTACGCCGCTTTCATTTCTAAACCTTCTCACGAGCTCGGCGTCAGCCCTAGGTTATTATACACGTCCTGCTGTAACTTCCCTTGGCAGCGGTACCGTGATGAGGGGATGTCTCGCTTGTCCTCGAAGCCAATACATTTCCAGCACGTCAGAATATTCTCCGGATCGTATTTGGTCTTGATCTTGAGCAATTTTTCGTAATTCTCCCGCCCGTAGTACGATTCCTGCCAACCGGTCATGAACGGGTTGGCCTCGTTGAAGTGTGACCCGGCGTTGGGACCTGCAACGGCCTCGAGCTGCACAGTAGAGTTGGTTAGATCCGTGATGAAGTGGACACGGTCCTGGTATGAGCTGTTCCACGCCATCGAGCCAATGGTCTGCAAGTGCCACAAGGACCGGTACCACGCTGGTGTGAGCGAGGTGCCGAAGGTTCTCGTCGCAAAACTCTCCGGATCCTGTAGTCGCTGGTACGTGAAAGGTGTTGTCACGGGAGTGTAAAAGTTGACGGGGTTAAAACCAATCTCTGCAATTGACCGGAAGTAAGACATGAGCCTCTCTCTGCCTTGCTCCGTCGCGAACAGCTCGTCGGGTATCAGGCGACTAGAGCCCATGCCCATATTACCACCCTGCATCGTGTCTAGAGGCAACAAAAACGTATTCCAGATGTACAGCCAGTTCGGGTACACGGCTACATTGCTCGTGCCTCCGTGGGACAATGCGAAATCCGTCACTCGTTGGAACGAGGCCCGAGCCTTGGTCCCATTGTCCGAGACGTAATCCGGCGTGGGATTGAAGTGCGTCACGTAGGTGCCGGCAACGTGACCGCCCCAACCTTGACGGCCCCATTCCAGAGACTCGTCGACCAAGAGCTTGATCCATTCAAGTGCAGTCTTGGACGAGATGTTGGAAGGCAGATGCACGTTAGCAAAAGCGATGGGCTCGCGAGGTATGACACTATGAGTGGCGCTGAGGATGACCCCAAAGCTGCTACCGCCCCCTCCCCGTAAAGCGAAGAATAGGTCTGGATTCTGGCAAGCATTGACGGTACGCTCCTTCCCATCAGGCGTCACTATCCGAAACTCGACGACACGATCGGCCCCCATTCCGTAGACCGGCCCCAGAACGCCGTGGCCACCACCCACTAGCCAACCACCAGAAACTGCTACAGTCGGTGAGTACGGGCCGAGAATGACGCTATCGTGCTTGTCGGCGAAAATATGTGCGTCGCCGCTGGGCGCTCCAGCCCCAACGATCATGACTCTGCCAACATCCTTCGAGCACCCTTGGGGAACGAACGACTCCCGATACTCCATGGCTTGCAAATTGTGAGTCCAAAGACTGAGGGTGCCCTTCCCTGAGTTACGTGTCATGTAATCGTGGCTGTCCTGACATTAGCTACACGCAGCATCTAAAAGTAGAGCTTCAACGTCTGTTGAGTGTTGCTTACCCTGAATTTTTTACGGAAAGGGTTACATTGTGTGCGCGCGCGAACTTGAGGGCTGCGGTGACATCGGAGCCTTTCGTAACCTCGATGTAATAAGATGGCACACTTCCCTGATTACAAGTCGCGTTGCTCGCGGGCATGCCAGCTGGAGTCACAGAGTTATCGACGAGGCATTGATCCGAGGGCTCTGACAAGCATGTTTCACTTTGCAGATTCATGAAGGCGCCAGGGAAGTTGGTTCGTAACTGACCAGTCTTCCAATCCTCCCTGACCGTGGTGCACCTCGCTTCGTCTACCGAGTTGATCATGCCGCTGTAAGACGCGAAACACGGCAGAGCGATCGGTGTAGAAGCCCTTAGTCGACCCTCGATAGTGGCATTCAAGATGTGCCATGGCTGCGAGACGCATGATGCGCCCGCCCCGACGAGAAGGCTGGTGAATGGAACAAATGCCTTCATAACGACAGCCTAGATGAGTCTCATCCGTACCGAGGATCAGAAACCTCAAGGAGATGGGAAGTTATTGGAGCTTCGCTTGTTACTATCAAAGGTCATGCGTCCAATCAGGGGCTGACAGGACAGAAGCTCGAAATACTGCGCACCCTCATTCTCGGCGGTGCTGACGAATATCGTGGTGCGAAGTTCGACACCCTAAGCCAGAATAAGAAAGTGTCATTACTACACGATGGGCATGCACAGTACGTTAGCGGTTCATAAGCCAGGGTCGACACAACGATCACCACGAACGCGAAATTTTCATACCATGTCGCGTAGATCGTGAAGCGGTAATATGTTAATCTTGGGCTTGCACAGGGACGCGAACCGACACGAACGCAATCATGCTCGAGTAGCGCAATTGGTATGGTAGATGGAGTGCTAAGCGCGCCTTTTTAGTCGCGACTTTCTGACATTAATTTTGTCGCCAGCAATTTTCTGCAAATCAAAATCTGCAAGTTGGGGCTTTGACTTAGCGATTGAGAATTAAAGTACATCTACAGGTATATCTCTTGACAGCCCATTGGCAGCGGCCATGGTCCGATCCTCGACTCAAATGCGCCCTACAGGGACTTGCTGTAGAAACAAGATACACTGTAGCATACCTATACCCTGCTAGTTAAGGCTTATGTGATAAGACCTAATGTATGTATTGCATTCCTATTGCGATCCTAAGCTAGGGCCTTCGATGCGAAATGGTATTGCCAGAATTGCTGGGATTGTTATCGTGGCGTCATCCACTGAAAAGGTACCGTAAGTGATGCGAGCGTCTTGATAGCCCTGAGCTCTTTAAAATGCCTTATACTCTTTGCTAGAAAATGTATGCGAAAGTAACAGCCTGTGTGATGCTTAGTCGAATGATGTGTTAAGTACCTACTTAGGTATAGAAAGCCGATGCTGTATCGATCTAGAGCCCCTGCCCAACTAACCGGCCACACAGCCTAGTCGGCCACCTTTTAATAATTATAATAAATTAATAAAAGTAACTAGAAAAGTCTAGTTTAAAGTTTTATATAAAAAATAATATAGATTTTTTATATTTAATAAAATTATTTATTTTACCTTTTATATAAAGTAAAATGCTTAAGTTTAAAAATTTATATATAAAATATAATAATATATAATATATCTGTAACGATCGCGTCACAAGGCTAACAAACTACTCTTATTGATAAGTGTTATCGATAATAACGTGGGTCCACACATAAAGTTTTCAGACATATATTGTCATGATTCTAGGTTCCTAACCTAGGATCCCTTGACAGGGATATTAGCCAGTCATGTCATACTTGTATTTGTATATAAACTCCTATGTCTGGAAGTCGTGGGCTACTTAGGTCTGTCTTGTTCTTCAGTTATCAACTTCTCTGTTTATTGCTGTACCCATTCTAGACCCTCTTCGTCAGTGCACCTAGCTCGTCTACGTCAGCCTGTGACATATATGCCCATACACCTGTACAGTAGTTTGTGGTTTTCTTTTCTTTCTTCCTCACTTTCGAGTCTTCGTCCATAAAATTAATAAAATGCTGTGAAGCTGAACAACCCGATCATGACAATATCTCTTACTTTAGTAGTAAACCTAATCAGGTGGTTCACTTTTCTTAGTAATACCCTGTAATAGGAAATAGCTTATAAGGGTATTTCTATCTACCTTTTAAATAACTCTACTAATATAACTTATATAAACTAATAATTAGTATATTTAGATTCTTTACTTTAAAAAGAATTTAATAGTATTTTTTTTTATAATTTTATAATTATTTTATTTACAGCTTTATAAAAAACTATATTAAAATAATTTTAATATTTTTTAAAACCTTGAATATATTTATAAATAAAATAGC